>JAGSMR010000089.1:0-160000 GCA_029286605.1 Sericinus montela | reverse complement strand
TGTGTGTGTGTGTGTGTGTGTGTGTGTGTGTGTGTGTGTGTGTGTGTGTGTGTGTGTGTGTGTGTGTGTGTGTGTATGTGTGTGTGTGTGTGTGTGTGTGTGTGTGTGTATGTGTGTGTGTGTATATGTGTGTGTGTGTGTATATATGTGTGTGTGTATGTGTGTGTGTGTATGTGTGTGTGTGTAATAATAATAATAATATATAATAATATGTGTGTGTGTGTGTGTAATAATAATAATATATATATATATGTATATATGTATATGTATGTATATATATATATATATATATATGTATATATATATATATATATGTATATATGTATGTATATATATATATATGCTCTCTATATATATATATTTCACACCTAATATCACTTTCAAATGTACATATTTTGTTAAGTCTACACATGCCTTTATTTGCTCCTTTTAATCAAATGTTGTTTTTAATCAAAGCTTTGACCATCAGTATTGGGTTCACAATGATATTCTCTTTTTATCTGTGTCTCTATTGTAGTTTAAAAATGTATTGTTAAGCTGTTTGTGGTCCATGTTAATAAATGAAAAAAAAAAGACAGCGATGGGCTCATCACCTGTCACGTCGTCCCGAAAATATCTTCGGTGGAAGGTCGGTCAAAGGGACTAATTGTCTAGACTAGACCTCTGTCTACCCCTGTATTGAGAATTGCGTGAAGATTTTTATTATTATACTTTTATGGCTGTGCTATTATTATATTATTATTATATCATATTATTATACTTTAATGTTAAATATAATGTTAATAAATCGTAAACAAACTTAATATCCGCATAACATTATAAGACCTTATCTAATTAATATTACTTCTAACTATGCCCATTGTAACGCCCAGGAATACTACACTGTGTCAGGGTCTAACACAAACTTGGCCGGTTTTGTTTAATAACAAAGTATTAACTAACAGCGTTCACCACTGAACTAGTTAAACATCAGCTTCGCTTGTACTTTCGGCCAGTAGCTTGGACTCAGCGAAACTCACTATTGACCAATTTTCTTACAATTTTTCAGAATATGTATATATATATATATATATATATATATATATATATATATATATATATATATATATATATATATAAATCTGAGCTTCTAAAAAGAATGTTAATAATTTCACCATCAAACAGTCTTTAAGAATAAAAATACTTCTAAATTTTTCTAATTTTTATAAAAGAGTATTTTACTTATGGAAAAGTTGTTCTTATTTCCATTGTTCTTTAATAAACAGTATTCTTTCTAAGTTAAAATATTTTTTCTATAAATTTCCATCATCACAAGTGAATTGCGATTGCAGCTCCAGATCTTCAGATTTTGGTAATTTGGACATCTCGTTTGGCTGCAGCATAGAGTTTCTGTTCCGACACCTGTACGGTATGAAAGTGTTGGTATGGCAGAAGAAACATGAAAGCAGAGTAAATGCAGTTGAGATGAGAGCATTAAGAAGTATGTTAGAGTTAAACTGAGCGACAGATAGGAATGGTGGAAATAAGGAAACGTTGTGGTCTGAAAGAAGATGTAGTGACTAAAATTGAGAAAGGTATGCTGAGATGGTTTGGCCATGTCGAGAATGAATGAAGAACGATTGGACGAAAAAAGCATATAAGGGTGAGTGAATGGAAGTGTAGGAAGGGAAGACCTAGTGGACGTTTTCAAGACCAAATCAGGGATGTCCTGAAAAAAAAGCCAGTCAAGAGTACCCTGAATCGAAGATACTTGTATGAAGGGAATAATAAAAGGGACGAAGCGAAACAAGTATGTGGCGATCGTAGCAAGTAGAAAGAAGTGGTCTCTCGCTCATTCCCTACGGGAAAGAGGCGTGATTATATGTATGTATGTATGTACGACAATCGTGATGAGTTGCTGATGTGTGTGAAAACGTTCCTGTTGCCCTTTCCTTTTTTTGTCGTTCCGTAGCAACCTTTGCCTGACCTTGTCATGTGTTAAACCGATTATGTACACAAATATACACACTCCGATATTGGGACAAAATCACATACGTTTCTCTGATCCTAAAGTACTTTAAAGTTGTTAGTTTCGATGCCATAATACAGGTATTATGGCAGCGGGAAACAACAAAGAAACCAAACACCCAGATTTAAGACAAGCAAGCAAAAGTGATTTTCAGTAATGCCCTGTCTGGAAATCAAACTGGGACCTCATAGCTGGCGTCATCGTGAATATATCGTTTGTACCGTAGACACCACAACTGTGCGGGTTCATCGTGTACAAGCTCACCATCTGGGAATCGATCTCATCTAATCTCAAATTCAACACCGGGTAGGTGTTGAATTTGAGTTAAGGTTCTCTCGGTTATCGCAACTTCGTGACTTTAAAAAATATAGTTTGTTCATATTTACATCCATAAAAAACATCTTCACGCACCCCAATACGAGGGTGGTATAGGAGTTCAGTCTAGACTATGAAGTCCCTTCTGACCCACCTTCCACGGTGGAAGATATTTTCGGGACAACGGACAGGTGGTGAGCCCGTCGTCGTCTTTATGTCCAAGCCAACGATATTCGTGTACATAAGTTTTTAAAAACCATTGGTACGAGCCTACCAACTGGGGATCGAACTCGTCTATTGACTCGAAATTCCGACCACCGAACAACAACTCGGCATATATTATATCTATAACACGGTTTATCTTGCCATGGATGCAATTAAGGCTAATCCTTCTAAACGTCATTGGCTACCGAAAGATGGCGGGATAACCATTTCGAAAAATATCAGACTGCACCAGCAAAGAAGTGATTGGCGTCAAAGTTGCAAGGTTCTTATATAATCCACTTACCAAGCTTGGTGATTATGGCAAAAACTGTTTTACGGGGAGGCGTATGTCCAGTAAGTTTATATAGGTCGTTATAAATACATTTGCATGTATGTACGCTAAGAGGGCCTTTCTAGTACTTATATTAAAACAATATTATGTGTTGAAAGTGAAGAGTATTTTAATTAAAAAGAAGCCCGACAATATTCAACTATCAAATTTATGTTAATATTAATTTTCTTCGCCTTCATGTATTAAAATATAATACGGCACGCAATAGACTATTTTTTTCTTAATCACGAGGTCTGTTTGAATTCGGTCTCATAATTATGATTTTTTTCCTGCGATGATGTTGAAGAAATCATCATCATGGCATATTCATTCATTCAGCCTGTGTATTTATATTTTAAAGACCTTTTCCTATGTTGCTTTTCAACAGTTAAATGGCTGGAAAACAATTATTATTAAAAAATACTACACATATTTGATTTTTATTGAAAAATAATAAAATAGGAAATCAATAAGAACAATACTATAAAATTATATTTGATTAATAAATTGGCTAGAACTTAATAATCTTGACATTAACATTAGCAAAACTAAATTTATTCATTTTAATTGAAATAAATATGGACACGAAAAATAATGAAATATCCAGTACAATGCACAAAAATACACCAAGTTGAAGAAACATCTTTTTCTGGGAATTCAAATCGATAGAAATTGCACTGGAAATCATGTAGATAAAATTTAAAAAATTACCGATTACTTGTATACACTTATATTTATACGACTTATGTAGGCTAGCTAAAGTATCTTCTATGGATTTCGCACCAAAGCATACTATGATATATTTATTCAATACTTAACTACGGAATTTGAATTTGGGAAAATTCTCCACATAACTGGCTTTCCTGCACAAAAGTGTGTTCGTGCACGTAATATACCATTAATATGAATCATAAACTTTCATTTTAAAATCCTAAAGTCATGACACTTCCCTGTATATATATTTTGAAGTAGCCAAATCGTAGGATATAATCCTGATATTTTCTAACTTTTAGCAGATGTTAACCATCTGAAATATTTTAGAAACCAAAACAACTGACCTTTTAAATAAAATACCAAAACAAAATTGTTTCTTAACAATTGCTACTCAGTGTGCGTAAAGATATATAATGCATTGCCTAATGAAATTAAGTTGTATAATAAATAAATAACAAATATCTTCACGCAATTCCCAATACAGGGTAGACAGAGGTCGAGTCTTAGACAATTAAGTCCTCTGACCCACCTTCCACCGAAGATATTTTCGACAACGACAGGTGGTGAGCCCGTCGTTGTCTTTTATGTCCAAGCCAACGATATTCGTACATAAGTTTTTGAAAAACCCATTGGTACGAGTGCCTACCAACTGGGATCGAACTCGGAATCTATTGATCTGAAATTCGGACCACCCAACCACTGGCTATTTCACTTGTATAATAATAAAAGATTTAAAATGTTCTAAAAAAAAATGGTTAATTGATAAGATGTTTACTGAATAAAAGAATTATATGATGAACGTTGACAATAAGACTACTATTTGACAATTACTGAATACTAAAATTACTAAAGACTTTTTAAATTTGTATAATGGATTAATTCAATCTAAATTCAGAACATAACAAATGACATTATATGCTGATGATATTTAAATTTTGATAAATTCTAATAATAATTGTGACACTAATTTATTACAAAATGTCATGAACAATACTATAAAATTATATTTGATTAATAAATTGGCTAGAACTTAATAATCTTGACATTAACATTAGCAAAACTAAATTTATTCATTTTAATTGAAATAAACATGGACACGAAAAAATAATGAATATCTAGTACAATGCACAAACAATACACCAAGTTGAAGAAACATCTTTTCTGGGAATTCAAATCGATAGAAATTGTACCTGGAAATCACATGTAGATAAAATTTGTAAAAAAATTAATCGATTACTTGTATATACTTATACTTATACGACTTGCGTAGGCTAGCTAAAGTATCTTCTATGGATACTGCACTCAAAGCATACTATGGATATATTTATTCAATACTTAACTACGGAATTTGAATTTGGGAAAATTCTTCACACATAAATCAGGCTTTCCTTGCACAAAAAGTGTGTTCGTGCAGTAATGTAATATACCATTACATTATGAATCATGTAAACCTCATTTTAAAAAACTTAAAGTCATGACACTTCCCTGTATATATATTTTGAAGTAGCCAAATTCATGCAGGATATAATCCTGATATTTTTCTAACTTTAGCAGATGTTAACCATTCGAAATATTTTAGAAACCAAAATAAACTGATTCTTAACAAAATACTCCAAAACAAAATTGTTTCTTAACAATTGCTACTCAGTGTGCGTAAAGATATATAATGCATTGCCTAATGAAATTAAGTTGTATAATAATAAATAAATAAATAAATAAATATCTTCACGAATTCCCAATATAGGGGTGAACGGTGTCTAGTCTGAATTAATTAAGTCCTTAACTACCTTTCACCGAAGATATTTTCGGGACAACGTGACAGGTGGTGAGCCCGTCGCCGTCTTTATGTCCAAGCCAACGATATCGTACATAAGTTTTTGAAAAAGCCATTGGTACGAGCCTACCAACTGGGGATCGAACTCGGGTCTATTGACTCGAAATTCCGACCACCCAACCACTCGGCTATCGTGACTTGTATAATAATAAAAGATTTAAAATGTTCTAAAAAAATGGTTAATTGATAAGATGTTTTACTCAATAAAAGAATTATATGATGAACGTTGACAATAAGACTACTATTTGACAATTACTGAATACTAAAATTACTAAAAGACTTCTTTAAATTTGTATAATGGATTAATTCAATCTAAATTCAGAACATAACAAATTTCTTTATATGATTATTGTACAATGTTTATTTTAATTGCTTGACTTTTTTACTGTTTGCCTGAATCCAATAACAATTTAATTTTCGAATATATATCAATATTTAATTATAAAATTTGTACGCCAGAAATGGTTAATATGATGAGATCTTATGTAATGTTATTGTGTCAACCTGTATACTCACATTATAGAAATAAATTAATTAATTAATTAATTAATTAATTAATTAATATATGAATAAATATATAAATAAATAAGTAAGAAATTTGTTTCCGGAATGAAAATGGGGAAGATGGAGGTTAACAATATTTACTTTGTTTCTAGTTGTTTTATATTAAAAGTTATTCTACGTATTACATAAGTATGCGCATTATACGGCAAGAGGGGTTGAAATTACTTTATTGTTCAGACCTCTTTATCCCAGTTTAGGGAATATGCGAGAAGATATTTATTTATTTTTTAATTTCTTATTCTACTTCAAGTAGAATAATTTATTTATTTTGAAATGAACGACCTAAAATACAATAACATCACAACAAACGATTAAATTTGGGCTGTAAAATGATTTAATTTTGAAGTGTTATTCCGCTGTTGTCTTTTGAAACTTGATGAAACAAATACACAACATAGTAGTTTGATTTTTTTCCCATCTTAACGGTGTTATGTTGTTGGGATAGCAATAGTCGATAGCAATGTTTCTGCTTAACAAAAAACCCATAGGCTTATACCTATGTATGTATATAGATACGTCTATGTCTGTCGTACGTGTATGTCTATACGTATATGTATGTATGTATATGTAAATTTATTTTTGTAATATTGCGTACACCTCACTCTCTTCTTTTTGTTGCCTGGAAAAGACCGCAAATTGTACTTAATTTCTCTACATCGTTTTTTATTATTTAATGTTTGGTGTGCAATAAAGCACATTTTTTAAGTAAATACTTCATTCATTCACTCATTCATTCCTACACCCGAACTACACGGCCTTCAACATTAACATTACGTCGGTTTCATAAGAGGCGAATAAGGAAACACATAAAAAATGCTACAGATCGTGGGATAACCACCTCGAAAGAAACCAGACTAAAATTCAGAAGACTGGTGACAGGTAGCAGGTCTGGACTACAGTGGCGTGTATGGTAAACCCGCACAGGATACGCCTACGTATGACTTTTATGTGACTATTACAGGAGTGATGAGTTTTTACAGGATATTACGATGACGATGATTGGAAGAAAAAAGAAGCTCTGAGACGTAGAATGTTTCGTTCTAAAATGTTCGTTGATTTAGAAAATTTAAGAAAATATTTACTGTCTCTAATTTGAGCTGTTATATTTTTCTATTTTATTAATTTAAAATCAATCATTTTAACTCAAGCTTTATGTACGAGTAACATACAAAATAGCAAAGCGAATCATTTAGTTTTCATCACATTGACGGTGCAGCATGAGCCAATTTAATCAGGCATTCAGTGCACCTAGCGTGGACAAGTCATATTTTCTGTTTGTAGAAGCGAATCTGTGTTTTTAATTCCGCTTAAGTAAAATAAATACGTGTCAATTTCCTGATAATTTTAACGCTCAAATTTTTTTTTTTTTTCAACACGTCTTATTGTTTCTTATTCTTTTTATGGTCTCTTTTAGAAAATGATTCTATTAATATCAGGTCAACATGTTTTTTTTTAATATAGTAAAATATCTTCACGCAATTGCCAATACAAGGATAGACAGAGGTCTAATCTAGACAAGTAAGTCCCTGCGACTCACCTTCCACCGAAGATATTTCAGGACAACGTGAAAGGTGGTGAGCCCGTCGCCTTCTTTATGTCCAAGCCAACGAAATACATCGTACATAAGTTAATTATCTTGAAATACCTCATCTTTTAAAAATCTACTAAGATACTGACATGTCATTATAAAAGACATTATTATCGATCTAAAAGTGTAACTTCTCAAAGCACTCTTGCTATGCTCATTAAATTTTAATCAAGGGAGCTACGTCGATGCAAAGCATTATAGTCTGTACAGAAGAACCTATTTCATATAAATTACTGCTAATGTTACTGGGTTTCTTAAATAAATGGTGTTAAAAATAAAATAGGTTATGTTTTTATTTTAATGAGATTTAGTTATATGCAATTTACAACAATACAAAAACAATAAATTAAATGTAATAAATAAATAAACGTAAAAATAAAATTAAATGTCTTCAGGCCATTCCCCCCTTAAGCCCTTTCTACCCACCCTTGAAATTGACATTTATTGTTTAAAATCTAATGCGAGTCATTGGGTCAACGATAGCAAGTATACTCATTATGCTAACTTTCAGAGACAACCGTTACCAAAACCATAAAGATGGTGCTTAAAAAAGTGGTTAGAGATAATCGCCGCGCCACCTGAGGTAAAAATTAAACTAAAACAAATTATTTTATTTTCAAACTATATTTATTTATGTTAAATTTCATCAAATTACATAGAATTCAAAGCGAGTCAATGAATATGGCATTTTTACATATATCATTATGTATTCACTCCAATACTCAATACTCCACACGCCTTGCAATACATAACGCAGTGTTGGTACCGACTTTGTTATATGGCAGCGAAACCTGGGTATGCCAGAAGAAGCATAAAAGCAGGTTGAATGCAGTGGAGATGCGATCTCTTCGTAAAATGTGCGGCCTTACCATGGCTGACCGAAAGGAAACGAAGAGATTCGCAATATGGCAGGTTTGAAAGATGACCTTGTCTCAAAATGGATAAGGGCGTGCTTCGATGGTTTGGGCACGTTGAGCGAATGAGTGAAGACCGAATGGTGAAGAAAATATATAGCGCGAAAGTTAATATTAAAGGTGTCGAGGTAGACCGAGATTAACTTTCGAAGACCATGTGAGCAAATTGCTCGAAGAGAGGAGGGTCAAGAGTACTCGGATACCTAGACGTGCATGTATGAAGAAGATGATGAATCTGAAAGAAGCGAAAGAAGTATGTAGGGATCGTGACACTTGGCGATCTGTTCTCTGGCTACTCGTCAGGGATTGTGCGTGAAGATAAATAAATAAATAAATATTCACCCAAAGGCTCGTAAAAGTAAAATGAGCTCTTAAAGCTCAATGTATAATCTCTGCAAGTACATGTAAGCCTGTAAGCACATGTGACATTATTGTCACGTTTTGGAAGTGATTAAGGATCGCCGTACTGACCTGCCCTTAGGTAACCTGAACGTCTGCTGAATTTAGGTCTGGTTTAATTCTAAATAGTTATAACACTGCCTATCGGCAGCCAGGGCTTCCAAGTCTTCACTACTCACCTCTAAACCCACGAGAATCTGTTTTATATAGATGTTACCGACATCCCTCTGTGCTGAGCGTGTATGGAGGACGAGAAAACGCCGACCCACTCTGAGGTCAACGACGGTAGTAGTATACAGGATAAGCACTGGCTTACCAAGTTCTCGCCCATAGATTACCGGTATCTTTGGCGACTGTTGAGTTTCCTTGAAGAGTAGGTGGCCCAATTAATTAGACATCTTACCAAACGCAAAATGGACACCTAGTCGTGAAGTTGCGGATACTGGCCCATCTAAAGTAAAATTAACTCATGGGAAGAAATAGAGTAGCAAACACTGATACTATATGATGTACACCGATGTTATGAGAATACTAGCCCATCTAAATCAAAGTAAACTCACGGGAAGAAATAGGGTGGCAACACTAATGATTTATTAAAGAAAATTTATAACAATTTACTTACTCCCCTGCAACTTGTTACGTAAAAATGATGAAAAATGTAGAAAGGTAATTCAACTTGCCACTTGCCTCGAAGTGGTTAAGCACTGAGTTAACCACAAGCTTTCGTATCCTTTATTAATATTAATAGTCTTTGTTCTGTTTTGAATTTATAACATGAAAATTTCTTTTTAATATTTAAAATATTACAATTTTAGTTATTTTATAATATTTGATGATCCGATAGCGTTGCTGGTAGTGACCTAACCTTCAAAGCTAAAGGTTGCAGGTTTGAATCCCGCCAGAGGAACCTCTAACGTTTCACCGTTGCTCATTTGTGACAACCATAATATCTAAGCCAAAGTACAATATAGTCACAATGATAAATATTGATATATCATATACACATCTCTCAAATGTTCATCACACAAATGTTTGTCATTGTACAATGAATATGAATGTTTGTAGTCGAGTGTGGGAAAAAAATTAAATGAAATATAAAATATCTTCACGCAAAACCCAATACAGGAGTAGACAGAGGTCAAGTCTAGACAATTAAGTCCCTTTGACCCACCTTCCACCGAAGATATTTTAGGGACAACGTGACAGGTGGTGAGCCTGTCGCCGTCTTTATTTCCAAGTCAACGACGAAATTTGTACATAAGTTTTTTGAAAAAGTCATTGGTACTGCCACCTGGGGATCAAACTCGGGTCTCTCGACTCGAAATTCCGACCACCCAACAACTCGGCTATCGTGACTTATGTGAAAATACATCGGGAAAAAAAATTGCTATGAGCGTTTCTACGGTACTTTACGGTATCGGACTCGGCTCCCCTGATTCCAATTTCGCTAAACAACATGACAAATGTTTTAGAATTACATTTCAATTATTTTATCAACGAACCTATAAGCTCTAAGCTAATGAAAATAATTTTGTACGGGAGCAAAGAAATAGAGAGTTATTAAATTAAAGAGATTTAAAAATATTCAACTGACACGGACGGTATTCAAAATCATGATCCTCCGCTGTACCGTGTTAAGAGCACCACGTCACAACAGAACAATACGGTACACCAGTATATACATTGCATGTAGATAGAAATATATTCTCTTGGTTTCACCGTGGCTAAAATAAAATCAGTCCCGCATTGCATTGTTTTATTGCTATATAATCTCGTCCGTATTTTTGCGATATAAACTAGGTGTCAGTTAAATTGAAAAAAAATAATAACATAAAGTCCAGCAAGATTAAAATGCTTTAAAATTTCAATAAAATTATATAAAGAAATGGAGCGATTAAGAAATATAAACATTTTAACTGAAAAAGCGTGGGGTGCTTCTAAAGATTTATGACTCTTTTCGTACGTATATCTGTCAATAACATTTTTTTCATAAATATTTATTTACAGAAAAATTACGTTAATATTTACAATACTTATTAACTAAAAACTATAATAATCGTAGATCCCTACTCCTCGTGGCATGTTACCAAGAACGCTCGCTGCATTTCCTCGTTAAATGGCTAGACTTAACCGTAGAGCGAGAAAAAAAACAGCCCTCTTGTCACCAGCGGCAACGATAAGTCGCGGATACAATTCCTTTAGAAACTGCATCCCGCGCGGGGACCCCACGAACCGATTGTCCCTACGGCAAATGGAACAAATATATAGTCTCCTTTCAAAGACTCATATTTTCGCCATTTACCCGATTCAGCTGCCTCTGATACCGCCCCGGCCCTTATCGAAGTACCCTTGATATGAGAGGCCGCTGCTGTATCGACGCAAGTAGCGTCCCATACAAGAGCTTTGCCTCTCTCCCAAGGGACTAAAGTCAAGCCATCGGGTCTTTAACATCCTCCCTAAATATTCCACAAGGCTCTAAAACCGTTGGAATATTTATGGAAACAAGAGCCCTTCGGATGACCTCATTCAAAGAACCGTGACGAGATAGTCTGCCGGCACTTTTTTGGCATGAAAGTCCATGGAGGCCTAACTCGTCGACGTCGCTGCCACAAGGACATCGATGTGGTTGACAAATCGATGCTCCCAATCGTATTCCTACAGCTAGACGTAAACTTTCGTTATCTAGTAATGTACCAAGGTTACTTGATGGTAAAGCATGTAGCCAGTAACTGGATTCCTTTGTCGAAACACCTAGAAAGCGGGCGCGGTCTCTGTCACAGTGAAAATTGTTCAGTAAGCATTTCTGCACATTCTGAATCAACGGGATATCCCACCGTTTTGTGAGTTAGGTTCCAGTGGAATATCCTCGCCGGGACAGAGACGTAACCATGCTTCTCTTGCCTCGTTAGCAAAGGTCAAGTCCAAATCATTCTTAAGAATTTTACGTGACAAATCATGAACACTGTGTACGGAGGCAAGGAAAGCCGGCAGCGCAATATTTGAAACCTCTCTTATACCGATACCTTCAAATCTAACAGGCAAAGTAGCTTGAGTCCAGCTAGATGAGACTAAAGATAAATTTAGAATTTTTTCCAAAGCTATTTTGAGATTAAGGTCAATTTGTTTTAAAAATCAGAACATTTCCATGCTGGACTCGAGCGGAGTAAATAAGTAAATTTAGGAACAAGAACGCAATATTTTACAATAGTAAGCGCTATATGAGAATTTAGAATATACAGTTTATTAACATGTTCTAAAATTGATCAAATTTTAGTTTCAAAGAGGTTTCATACTCTCTATAAATAACGGCGCGTAAAGAGAATCCGCCTCAGTTACTTTAATGCCAGGAGATATATTGTTAAAATTTTGAAACAAACTGTGTCTATGAGAAGACAAACAGTCAGGAATGAAAAGTTCACATTTAGTATTATTTAATTCAAGGCCAATGTTTTAAATTTTGAATAATTTTTGAAGGTCATTTTGCACGTCATCTGGGTTTCCTCCTAGGGTTCCGTCATCTAGGTACTAAACATTGAGTTTGGATTTCAACTTTGAAATAATCGGTTGAATTCCCAAACTAAACAATGCTGGGCCCAGTGGATCACCCTGCTGAGCTCCGACGGCTGAGTCAATTAAGTGATTTTCGTAAAATAAATTAGAGTTTTGACTGTAACATTGCCAAACGTAATGGTAAATTTCCGGGGTATGTTTCGCAACCTCCTTCAACTTTCAAGAGAACATCTGTTTGACAATGTGTTAAAAAAGTACGCACTGAATGTACAGCTGCCTCACAACCTCCTCTGCTACCGAAGCCTAACTGAATAGGCTGAAATTTTGACTTTAGATCGGAGATATAACATTATAATTAACTACTTTAATTTAATTATTTTTAAATTATAGAAAATCATTTTCTACCTTTTGGTTCGGCTAGTTACAAAAGCTCATTTTAAGACATACCAAGTTGAAAAAAGCGTGTTTATAAAATAGAGATAATTATGCGCGTCGACTAAAACACATTAGTCTTCATTAAAAAGTTTGGAGGCAATACCACTTGTTTTGAAACTCGAAACCCCTTTGAATACAGTAATCAACACAAAACCTTTAAACTTATATTTAAATAAATAAAAAAGTAGATTTTCTGAATATTAAAAACATGTATAAATAATGAACAAAGCACAAGGAAATCTGCAGAAATATCTCTTTTAGACTCAACTTTTATTAGAAATAATTTGAAAGTTTCATTTAGAATTCATGAGATCGTTATCATGGACATAAAGACGGCGTCAGGTTCATCAATTGTCACGTTGTCCCAAAATGTCTTTGGTGAAAGGTGGGTTGAACGGAATTAATTGTTTCGATTTCTGTCTACTCCTGTACTGGGAATGGTGTGAAGATACTTATTTATTTATTTTTCTGTCAACCACAGTATTAAATGGGGAATAGCTTTTTCAATTGGATTTTGTTTAATGTTAATTCTCCAACAGACGGAAATCTGTTACGGAGTTAAGACACTAGGGCGGGAATTCCCGTCATCATCGATTCAGGTCTCAAAGCATTTGCGGGTCCGTTGGTTAGTGGCAACGCGGAAAAGTGGAGTGCAAACCTAATTATAAATCAGTGAATTTCAGAAAAGTGGAGAGTAGTACAACAAACTAATAAAATAAACTTGGATAAATCATGATAACATTATACTTATTCATTTATTAATAAGTCTAATATATATATATATTTTATTAATAAGTCTAATATATATATATATTTTATTAATAAGTCTAATATATATATATATATATATATATATATATATATATATATATATATATATATATATATATATATATATATATATATATATATATATATATATATATATATATATATATATATATATATATATATATATATATATATATATATATATATATATATATATTTCCTTGCCTCCGTACACAGTGTTCATGATTTGTCACGTAAAAATAGCTTTGGAAAAATTCTAAATTTATCTTTAGTCTCATCTAGCTGGACTCAAGCTACTTTGCCTGTTAGATTTGAAGGTATCGGTATAAGAGAGGTTTCAAATATTGCGCTGCCGGCTTTCCTTGCCTCCGTACACAGTGTTCATGATTTGTCACGTAAAATTCTTAAGAATGATTTGGACTTGACCTTTGCTAACGAGGCAAGAGAAGCATGGTTACGTCTCTGTCCCGGCGAGGATATTCCACTGGAACCTAACTCACAAAAACGGTGGGATATCCTGTTGATTCAGAATGTGCAGAAATGCTTACTGAACAATTTTCACTGTGACAGAGACCGCGCCCGCTTTCTAGGTGTTTCGACAAAGGAATCCAGTTACTGGCTACATGCTTTACCATCAAGTAACCTTGGTACATTACTAGATAACGAAAGTTTACGTATAGCTGTAGGAATACGATTGGGAGCATCGATTTGTCAACCACATCGATGTCCTTGTGGCAGCGACGTCGACGAGTTAGGCCTCCACGGACTTTCATGCCAAAAAGTGCCGGCAGACTATCTCGTCACGGTTCTTTGAATGAGGTCATCCGAAGGGTTTGTTTCCATAAATATTCCAACGGTTTTAGAGCCTTGTGGAATATTTAGGAGGATGGTAAGAGACCCGATGGCTTGACTTTAGTCCCTTGGGAGAGGCAAAGTTTTGTGTGGGACGCAACTTGCGTCGATACATTAGCGGCCTCTCATATCAAGGGTACTTCGATAAGGGCCGGGCGGCATCAGAGGCAGCTGAATCGGGTAAATGGCGTAAATATGAGTCTTTGAAAGGAGACTATATATTTGTTCCATTTGCCGTAGAGACAATCGGTCCGTGGGGTCCCCGCGCGATGCAGTTTCTAAAGGAATTGTATCCGCGACTTATCGTTGCCGCTGGTGACAAGAGGGCTGGTTCTTTTCTCGCTCAACGGTTAAGTCTAGCCATTCAACGTGGAAATGCAGCCAGCGTTCTTGGTACCATGCCACGAGGAGCAGGGCTCTACAATTATAATAGTTTTTAGTTAATAAGTATTGTAAATATTAACATAATTTTTTCTGTAAATAAATATTTATGAAAAAAAATGTTATTGACAGATATACGTACGAAAAGAGTCATAAATCTTTAGAAGCACCCCACGCTTTTTCAGTTAAAATGTTTATATTTCTTAATCGCTCCATTTCTTTATATAATTTTATTGAAATTTTAAAGCATTTTAATCTTGCTGGACTTTATGTTATTATTTTTTTTTTTCAATTTAACTGACACCTAGTTTATATCGCAAAAATACGGACGAGATTATATAGCAATAAAACAATGCAATGCGGGACTGATTTTATTTTAGCCACGGTGAAACCAAGAGAATATATTTCTATCTACATGCAATGTATATACTGGTGTACCGTATTGTTCCGTTGTGACGTGGTGCTCTTAACACGGTACAGCGGAGATCGCGGTTTTGAATACCGTCCGTGTCGGTTGAATATTTTTTTTAAATCTCTTTAATTTAATAACTCTCTATTTCTTTGCTCCCGTACAAAATTATTTTCATTAGCTTAGAGCTTATAGGTTCGTTGATAAAATAATTGAAATGTAATTCTAAAACATTTGTCATGTTGTTTAGCGAAATTGGAATCAGGGGAGCCGAGTCCGATACCGTAAAGTACCGTAGAAACGCTCATAGCAATTTTTTTTCCCGATGTATTTTCACATAAGTCACGATAGCCGAGTTGTTGGGTGGTCGGAATTTCGAGTCGAGAGACCCGAGTTTGATCCCCAGGTGGCAGTACCAATGACTTTTCAAAAACTTATGTACAAATTTCGTCGTTGACTTGAATAAAGACGGCGACAGGCTCACCACCTGTCACGTTGTCCCTAAAATATCTTCGGTGGAAGGTGGGTCAAAGGGACTTAATTGTCTAGACTTGACCTCTGTCTACTCCTGTATTGGGTTTTGCGTGAAGATATTTTATATTTCATTTAATTTTTTTCCCACACTCGACTACAAACATTCATATTCATTGTACAATGACAAACATTTGTGTGATGAACATTTGAGAGATGTGTATATGATATATCAATATTTATCATTGTGACTATATTGTACTTTGGCTTAGATATTATGGTTGTCACAAATGAGCAACGGTGAAACGTTAGAGGTTCCTCTGGCGGGATTCAAACCTGCAACCTTTAGCTTTGAAGGTTAGGTCACTACCAGCAACGCTATCGGATCATCAAATATTATAAAATAACTAAAATTGTAATATTTTAAATATTAAAAAGAAATTTTCATGTTATAAATTCAAAACAGAACAAAGACTATTAATATTAATAAAGGATACGAAAGCTTGTGGTTAACTCAGTGCTTAACCACTTCGAGGCAAGTGGCAAGTTGAATTACCTTTCTAAATTTTTCATCATTTTTACGTAACAAGTTGCAGGGGAGTAAGTTACAATAACAATTTGTTATAAATTTTCTTTAATAAATCATTAGTGTTGCCACCCTATTTCTTCCCGTGAGTTTACTTTGATTTAGATGGGCTAGTATTCTCATAACATCGGTGTACATCATATAGTATCAGTGTTTACTACTCTATTTCTTCCCATGAGTTAATTTTACTTTAGATGGGCCAGTATCCGCAACTTCACGACTAGGCGTCCATTTTGCGTTTGAGTAGGAATGTCTAATTAATTAGAGCCCACCCTACTCTTCAAGGAAACTCAACAGTCCCTTAAAGATACCGGTAATCTATGGGCGAGAACTTGGTAAGCCGAGATGCTTATCCCTGTATACTACTACCGTCGTTGACCTCAGAGTGGGTCGGCGTTTTCTCGTCCTCCATACACGCTCGGCACAGAGGGATGTCGGTAACATCTATATAAAACAGATTCTCGTGGGTTTAGAGGTGAGCAGTGAAAGACTTGGAAGCCCTGGCTGCCGATAGGCAGTGTTATAACTATTTAGAATTAAACCAGACCTAAATTCAGCAGACGTTCGGAACTACCTAAGGAGCAAGGTCTGGTACGGCGATCGCTAATCCGCTTCCAAAACGTGACAATAATGTCACATGTGCTTACACGGGCTTGTGTAAGCACATGAGACATTACGTGGGCTTTTACGAGCTCATTTTTACTTTTACGAGCCTTTGGAGTGAATATTTATTTATTTATTTATCTTCACGCACAATCCCTGACGGGGTAGCCAGAGAGAACAGATCGCCAAGTGTCACGATCCCTACATACTTCTTTCGCTTCTTTCAGATTCATCATCTTCTTCATACATGCACGTCTAGGTATCCGAGTACTCTTGACCCTCCTCTCTTCGAGCAATTTGCTCACATGGTCTTCGAAAGTTAATCTCGGTCTACCTCGACACCTTTTAATATTAACTTTCGCGCTATATATTTTCTTCACCATTCGGTCTTCACTCATTCGCTCAACGTGCCCAAACCATCGAAGCACGCCCTTATCCATTTTTGAGACAAGGTCATCTTTCAAACCTGCCATATTGCGAATCTCTTCGTTTCGCTTTCGGTCGGCCATGGTAAGGCCGCACATTTTACGAAGAGATCGCATCTCCACTGCATTCAACCTGCTTTTATGCTTCTTCTGGCATACCCAGGTTTCGCTGCCATATAACAAAGTCGGTACCAACACTGCGTTATGTATTGCAAGGCGTGTGGAGTATTGAGTATTGGAGTGAATACATAATGATATATGTAAAAATGCCATATTCATTGACTCGCTTTGAATTCTATGTAATTTGATGAAATTTAACATAAATAAATATAGTTTGAAAATAAAATAATTTGTTTTTAGTTTAATTTTTACCTCAGGTGGCGCGGCGATTATCTCTAACCACTTTTTTAAGCACCATCTTTATGGTTTTGGTAACGGTTGTCTCTGAAAGTTAGCATAATGAGTATACTTGCTATCGTTGACCCAATGACTCGCATTAGATTTTAAACAATAAATGTCAATTTCAAGGGTGGGTAGAAAGGGCTTAAGGGGGGAATGGCCTGAAGACATTTAATTTTATTTTTACGTTTATTTATTTATTACATTTAATTTATTGTTTTTGTATTGTTGTAAATTGCATATAACTGAATCTCATTAAAATAAAAACATAACCTATTTTATTTTTAACACCATTTATTTTAAGAAACCCAGTAACATTAGCAGTAATTTATATGAAATAGGTTCTTCTGTACAGACTATAATGCTTTGCATCGACGTGGCTCCCTTGATTAAAATTTAATGAGCATAGCAAGAGTGCTTTGAGAAGTTACACACTTTTAGATCGATAATAATGTCTTTTATAATGACATGTCAGTATCTTAGTAGATTTTAAAAGATGAGGTATTTAAAGATAATTAACTTATGTACGATGTATTTAGTTGGCTTGGACATAAAGAAGGCGACGGGCTCACCACCTTTCACGTTGTCCCGCAAATATCTTCGGTGGAAGGTGAGTCGCAGGGACTTACTTGTCTAGATTAGACCTCTGTCTATCCTTGTATTGGCAATTGCGTGAATATATTTTACTATATTAAAAAAAAACATGTTGACCTGATATTAATAGAATCATTTTCTAAAAGAGACCATAAAAAGAATAAGAAACAATAAGACGTGTAGAAAAAAAAAATATTTGAGCGTTAAAATTATCAGGAAATTGACACGTATTTATTTTACTTAAGCGGAATTAAAAACACAGATTCGCTTCTACAAACAGAAAATATGACTTGTCCACGCTAGGTGCACTGAATGCCTGATTAAATTGGCTCATGCTGCACCGTCAATGTGATGAAAACTAAATGATTCGCTTTGCTATTTTGTATGTTACTCGTACATAAAGCTTGAGTTAAAATGATTGATTTTAAATTAATAAAATAGAAAAATATAACAGCTCAAATTAGAGACAGTAAATATTTTCTTAAATTTTCTAAATCAACGAACATTTTAGAACGAAACATTCTACGTCTCAGAGCTTTTTTTTTCTTCCAATCATCGTCATCGTAATATCCTGTAAAAACTCATCACTCCTGTAATAGTCACATAAAAGTCATACGTAGGCGTATCCTGTGCGGGTTTACCATACACGCCACTGTAGTCCAGACCTGCTACCTGTCACCGGTCTTCTGAATTTTAGTCTGGTTTCTTTCGAGGTGGTTATCCCACGATCTGTAGCATTTTTTATTTGTTTCCTTATTCGCCTCTTATGAAACCGACGTAATGTTAATGTTGAAGGCCGTGTAGTTCGGGTGTAGGAATGAATGAGTGAATGAATGAAGTATTTACTTTAAAAAATGTGCTTTATTGCACACCAAACATTAAATAATAAAAAACGATGTAGAGAAATTAAGTACAATTTGCGGTCTTTTCCAGGCGACAAAAAGAAGAGAGTGAGGTGTACGCAATATTACAAAATAAATTTACATATACATACATACATATATATATATATATATATATATATATATATATATATATATATATATATATATATATATATACATATATATATATATATATATATATATATATATATATATATATATACTTCATATTGGGATAAGTCTTGCTGACGTATCTATGTATAAGCCTATGGGTTTTTTGTTAAGCAGAAACATTACTATCGACTATTGCTATCCCAACAACATAACACCGTTAAGATGGGAAAAAATCAAACTACTATGTTGTGTATTTGTTTCATCAAGTTTCAAAAGACAACAGCGGCATAACACTTCAAAATTAAATCATTTTACAGCCCAAATTTAATCGTTTGTTGTGATGTTATTGTATTTTAGGTCGTTCATTTCAAAATAAATAAATTATTCTACTTGAAGTAGAATAAGAAATTAAAAAATAAATAAATATCTTCTCGCATATTCCCTAAACTGGGATAAAGAGGTCTAGACAATAAAGTAATTTCAACCCACTCTTGCCGTATAATGCGCATACTTATGTAATACGTAGAATAACTTTTAATATAAAACAACTAGAAACAAAGTAAATATTGTTAACCTCCATCTTCCCCATTTTCATTCCGGAAACAAATTTCTTACTTATTTATTTATATATTTATTCATATATTAATTAATTAATTAATTAATTTATTTATTTATTTATTTCTATAATGTGAGTATACAGGTTGACACAATAACATTACATAAGATCTCATCATATTAACCATTTCTGCCGTACAAATTTTATAATTAAATATTGATATGTATTCGAAAATTAAATTGTTATTGGATTCAGGCAAACAGTAAAAAAGTCAAGCAATTAAAATAAACATTGTACAATAATCATATAAAGAAATTTGTTATGTTCTGAATTTAGATTGAATTAATCCATTATACAAATTTAAAGAAGTCTTTTAGTAATTTTAGTATTCAGTAATTGTCAAATAGTAGTCTTATTGTCAACGTTCATCATATAATTCTTTTATTGAGTAAAACATCTTATCAATTAACCATTTTTTTAGAACATTTTAAATCTTTTATTATTATACAAGTCACGATAGCCGAGTGGTTGGGTGGTCGGAATTTCGAGTCAATAGACCCGAGTTCGATCCCCAGTTGGTAGGCTCGTACCAATGGCTTTTTCAAAAACTTATGTACGATATCGTTGGCTTGGACATAAAGACGGCGACGGGCTCACCACCTGTCACGTTGTCCCGAAAATATCTTCGGTGGAAGGTGGGTCGAAGGGACTTAATTGTCTAGACTCGACCTCTGTCTACCCCTGTATTGGGAATTGCGTGAAGATATTTATTTATTTATTTATTTATTATTATACAACTTAATTTCATTAGGCAATGCATTATATATCTTTACGCACACTGAGTAGCAATTGTAAAGAAACAATTTTGTTTTGGGTATTTTGTTAAGAATCAGTTTATTTTGGTTTCTAAAATATTTCGAATGGTTAACATCTGCTAAAGTTAGAAAAATATCAGGATTATATCCTACGAATTTGGCTACTTCAAAAATATATATACAGGGAAGTGTCATGACTTTAAGTTTTTTAAAATGAGGTTTACATGATTCATAATGTAATGGTATATTACACATTGCACGAACACACTTTTTTGTGCAAGGAAAGCCCGATTTATGTGTGAAGAATTTTCCCAAATTCAAATTCCGTAGTTAAGTATTGAATAAATATATCCATAGTATGCTTTGAGTGCAGTATCCATAGAAGATACTTTAGCTAGCCTACGCAAGTCGTATAAGTATAAGTATATACAAGTAATCGATTAATTTTTTTACAAATTTTATCTACATGTGATTTCCAGGTACAATTTCTATCGATTTGAATTCCCAGAAAAGATGTTTCTTCAACTTGGTGTATTGTTTGTGCATTGTACTGGATATTCATTATTTTTTCGTGTCCATGTTTATTTCAATTAAAATGAATAAATTTAGTTTTGCTAATGTTAATGTCAAGATTATTAAGTTCTAGCCAATTTATTATCAATTTTATAGTATTGTTCATGACATTTTGTAATAAATTAGTGTCACAATTATTATTAGAATTTATCAAAATTTTAATATCATCAGAATATAATGTCATTTTTTTGTCACGTCAGGAAGATAATTAATACAAAATAGAAATAAAAGTGGCCCAAGTATGCTACCTTGTGGTACACCAAATCTGTTATACATGTATTTTGATTCATAATTTATGATTTCATTGTATGCATTAAGATTTTCAACTATTACGCTTTGCTTTCGGTAACTTAAATGTGATTGAATCCAGCTCAATGCTGGGCCTCTAATTCCCAAATCGTCTAGTTTTTGCAGTAGTATCTGATGTGACACTCAGTCAAAAGCTTTAGTCATATCAAAGAATGTCACAGTAGTTAATTTTTTTGAATCTAAACTATCAATTATCATACAAATAAGATACACATAAATAAAGCATGTGTCGTAGATTTATTGCAACGAAAACCATATTGTTCCTTCTTCAATATACTAAACCTAAAGAAAACTCGAAAAATAGAAATGATTAAAGGTTTTATTAATATTGCTTTCTTTATAGACGTCAAAGAATTTTGGGCTTTGTAAGCAATGGCGAAATTTTAAAATATTCTCTTTGCAGTAATCTCTTCTAAACACAAAATAATGTGTTAAAGGAATGCGTATTGTTTCTTTGGGTAGTTTTAGAAACAGCCGTGTTATGATCGGAGAGTGCCAAATTTAGTAGTTTACCATATGCATTAGGAATGTTACTTATTATATGATCTATGCAGGAGTTAAAACGAGTGGATTTATTAATGTGCATTGTAAAGTTATAACTAATTACTAAGTCAAGCAATTTAGTTGTGTTAGGACAATTATTATTCGTCTTAATATTGAGGTCTCCTGCTAAGATTATTTTCTTTCGAAGAGTCAAGTTTCAGCTACATATTGCACAACTTTGACATGAAACAAATAAAAGTTCAAGTGACAAGAAATTGTGTTTTACCAGTGAAAGTAACAGTAACCTGAATCACTAACTATAATTATTTCATCGTATAGTGCTATCTCAAAAGTCAGGTGCTAGGTGTAAGAAGGTTCACAACGAAAGGCATTACGGTTTTATTCATAATACAGTTGCTATTTTAAAAGTATCAAGAACTTAAAGTTTATTTAAAATTAAAAAAAAAATTATTTACGTTCACAGACTGGTCACGATACTGGTTACGTACACAGACAGTCACGATAGCCGTGTTGTAGGGTGGTCGGAATTTCGAGTCGAGAGAACCGAGTTCGATCCCCAGGTGGCAGGCTCTTACCGATGGGTTTTTTCAAAAGCTTATGTACGTCACGTAGTCCAATAATATCTTCGGTGGAAGGTGGGTCGAAATGACATAATTGACTAGACCTTTGTCTGCTCCGGTATTGGGAATGGCGTGAAGACATTTATGTAATTATTTATTTCTCATGTCACGTTGTTGTTCACGATGACCTTCAAAACTATCTAACCCATTTTAACTTTTTTATGTGTATTTTGCTGGTGAGCGTAAGCTAGAAAAGTTTTTATCGCGTATGTTTTAATAATTCCTAGCACGACAATGTCTACTAATCCGCTAGTATTATGTTACATATTTTGCAATATTCTTCTTTTACTTACTTCTTTACAGCCTACCAAATGTTCACGGCTGAACATAGGCTTCTTTCTAGAAAGAACGGTCCCGAGCCACCTTCATTCATTGTCTGATTACTTTTAAATGTACATAAATCAGAAACGAAAAGATTTTTCTTTTTACAATATGTGCTATATATTGGCCGTATGATTTGGGAGTTACAATTTTCCATCCTCTTACTTAAGCTGGGTTCCTTATGGGTCGAAGAAAGGAAAAACAAGCAAGGACGAAGCAAAATCTGATAAAAATAGAATGAAGATAAAAAATATAAAAAGATAGTATAAAAATACTAGACCAAAATTAAGCAGATCTTTGACGAACAGCAGTTTCATAGGTGCAAGGTGTGATGAGCATGCCAATTGTGGTAAATCCTGTTTATGGGAAAGACTAAGTAAGTCCTGCAGTGGACTTTTACAAGCCCTTAAGATACATGTTCGTCTTTTAAACTACTTTCTTATTTTAGATAATTTGTAAATTCAAACAAAAGTTTAATGTAAATTTATTATGAAAGTAAAAAAGAGAAAAAACCGAAATTTTTTCGTGATTATTAATATGCTTTTTTCATATTTGCTACTACTTTTTTTTTCATATTTACTAGTTCAAAAAATAAACACCCAATTTTTTCTTAATTTCTTATTGTATTATTTAAATATTTACTCGGTGGAAATACTGCAAAATTTCATTATAGAGTTCCTTTGAAAAAAAATATTTCATAAAGTGTTTAAAGCTACAATTATGTAAATTAAAAAGTGGGTTGAATTAAACTTTTCGCTCGGCTGTAAACTACCTCCTTAACCTTTGATTACAGGTATTTTCCTCTTCATAAATTACCTTTTCGTTGCGATAATATTATAATTTAGAAATATAATGAAGTTATAGCACAATAGACCCATTGACTTACGCGCTCTTATTGCAATAAAGTTGAATACGCGCTTTAACCCAAGATAAATTAATGAATTAACAGTGCAATAATAGATTATTTGCTAGTATTGTTCTTATTGATTTCCTATTTTATTATTTTTCAATAAAAATCAAATATGTGTAGTATTTTTTAATAATAATTGTTTTCCAGCTGTTTAGCTGTTGAAAAGCAACATAGGAAAAGGTCTTTAAAATATAAATACACAGGCTGAATGAATGAATATGTCATGATGATGATTTCTTCAACATCATCGCGAGAAAAATCTCATAAATTATGAGACCGAATTCAAACAGACCTCGTGATTAAGAAAAAATAGTCTATTGCGTGCCGTATTACATTTTAATACATGGAAGGCCCGAAGAAAATTAATATTAACATAGAAATTTGATAGTTGAATATTGTCGGGCTTCTTTTAATTAAAATACTCTTCACTTTCAACACATAATATTGTTTTAATATAAGTACTAGAAAGGCCCCTCTTAGCGTACATACATGCAAATGTATTTATAACGACCTATATAAACTTACTGAACATACGCCTCCCCCGTAAAACAGTTTTTGCCATAATCACCAAGCTTGGTAAGTGGATTGGCGATATAAGAACCTTGCAACTTTGACGCCAATCACTCCTTTGCTGAATTTTGATCTAAAATTTTTCGAAATGGTTATCCCGCCATCTTTCGGTAGCCAATGACGTTTAGAAGGATTAGCCTTAATTGCATCCATGGCAAGATAAACCGTGGTATAGATATAATATATGCCGAGTTGTTCGGTGGTCGGAATTTCGAGTCAATAGACCCGAGTTCGATCCCCAGTTGGTAGGCTCGTACCAATGGGTTTTTAAAAACTTATGTACGAATATCGTTGGCTTGGACATAAAGACGGCGACGGGCTCACCACCTGTCACGTTGTCCCGAAAATATCTTCCGTGGAAGGTGGGTCGAAGGGACTTCATAGTCTAGACTCGACCTCTGTCTACCCTCGTATTGGGAATTGCGTGAAGATATTTTTTATGGATATAATATGAACAAACTATATTTTTAAAGTCACGAAAGTTGCGATAACCGAGTGGGTAGGTGTTGAATTTGAATTAAGGTTAAAGTTCGATCCCCAGATGGTGGGCTTGTACAGTAGACCGCACAGTTGTGGTGTCTACGGTACCGACGATATATTTACGATGACGCCAGCTATGAGGTCCCGGTTTTGATTTCCAGACAGGGCATTACTGAAAATCACTTTTGCTTGCTTGTCTTAAATCTGGGTGTTTGTGGTTTCTTTGTTGTTTCCGCTGCCATAATACCTGTATTATGGCATCGGAAACAACAAGCTTTAAGCTAATTACTTTGGGATCAGAGAAACGTATGTGATTTTGTCCCAATATATCGGTGTGTATATTTGTGTACATAATCGGTTTAACACTGACAAGGTCAGGCAAGGTCGCTACGGAACGACAAAAAAGGAAAAGGGCAACAGGAACGTTTTCACACACATCAGCAACTCATCACGATTGTCGTACATACGTACATACATATAATCACGCCTCTTTCCCGTAGGGGTAGGCAGAGACCACTTCTTTCTACTTGCTACGATCCTTACATACTTGTTTCGCTTCGTCCGCTTTTATTATTCCCTTCATACATTATCTTCGATTCAGGGTACTCTTGACCTGGCTTTCTTTCAGGACGTCCCTGATTTGGTCTTGAAACGTCCGCCTAGGTCTTCCCCTTCCTACACTTCCATTCACACTCGCCTTATATGCTTTTTTCGTCAATCGTTCTTCATTCATTCTCTCGACATGGCCAAACCATCTCAGCATACCTTTCTCAATTTTAGTCACTACATCTTCTTTCAGACCACAACGTTTCCTTATTTCACCATTCCCTATCCTGTCGCTCAGTTTAACTCCTAACATACTTCTTAATGCTCTCATCTCAACTGCATTTACTCTGCTTTCATGTTTCTTCTGCCATACCCAACTTTCACTTCCGGACATGAGTGTCGGAACCGAAACTCCCCTACGCACAGCCAAACGAGCCTTGTTAGACACCATCCGACTGCTCATAAAGGAGTGCAAAGCTCCATTCACCATGTTTCCTGCATTCACTCTTATTTCAATATCACTCTCACACTTTCCATCTCTTGTGAACTTTGAACCCAGATACACAAACTCATTCACCTGTTCAATTTGTTCGACACACGATTGTTGTCTCTTTCATAATTAGACACGCTGGATAACGAATGGGTCTTTCTTCTTGGCCTCCGGTCACCCCATAGCTACGGACACCCTTGAGTCAGCCGCCTGGAAGCCATAAGGATCAATCAAATCGTTTTATTCAGTGGTTGTTCAGAGCACAATAATATTTATTTGGAAAATTATGTAACTTTACATATATTGTTAAAGAAAGTTTTGTTATTACAACTGTTATAAGACAATTTTTCTGATACAAAGCAATGAACGTTTTTTTTTGGTGTTATCGTTGCTATATATATATATATATATATATATATATATATATATATATATATATATATATATATATATATATATATATATATATATATATATATATATATATATATATATATATATATATATATATATATATATATATATATATATATATTGTCAACATATTATTTAACTTACAACTTTTTATTACTTCTTTAGAACCATTAGGTTTAAACAAATATAACTAAATTTTGCAAAACCAAAAGTTTACGATACAAATTTTAAAATAAATAATAAAATAAATATCTTCTCGCAATTTCCAATACAGGGGTAGACAGAAATCCAGTCTAGACAATTAAGGCCTTTCGACGCACCTTCCACCAAAGATTTTTTCGAGACAACGTGACAGGTGGTGAGCCTGTCGCCGTATTTATGTCCAAGCTAACGATATAATTCGTACATAAGTTTTTGAAAAACCCATTGGTAGGAGCCTGCCACCAGGGAACGAACTCGGGTCTCTGGACTCGAATTTCCGACCAACCAACCACTCGGCTATCGAGAATTTTTTTCTATACAAATTTTATTTTTCAAAAGAACATGAAAATCGGAAAGGTTTCTTTTATTCTTTATGTAAGTAAATTAATATATTTATACTTCAAAAGGTATATATATAATAAAAATAAGTAAATGTCGCAAAAATATCTTCGGTGGTAGGAGGGTCGAAGGGACTTATTTGTCTATACTAGACCTCTGTCTATACAGGGGTGTATTGGGAATTGCGTGAAGATGTTTATTTATTTATTATTATTTTATACTTCAAAAGGTATATTTAGGTCCACAATTATTCCTAAAATGTAGAGTGCAGTTTAGTTATTGCTGTAAAACAATATCTTCACACCGTTCCCATTATGGGTTAAACGGAGGACAATACTTTCGACCCACCATCCACCGAAGACATTTTTTCTATCGGGACGAAGTGACAGGTTGAGAGCCCGTCGGCGTCCTTATGTCCGAGCCAACATTATAAATAGTACATAAGTTTCGAAAAACAAAAACGCATTGGTACGAGCCTCGTGGATCGCACTCGGCTTTTTATGGCTCGAATCCCGACCCAACCACTCGGCTATCGTGACCTCGTATAAATCTATGTGCTTAATTAATTATTGTCCTTCTTTGTTTATTTATTACGAGATATGATAATTTAGTTTTGCCAAAAAGATATGAATCAAATACATTTAAATCCTATTTCTAAATCTTAAAAGGTCAAAGTCTTTGGATACGTTCTTAGACATAAGAGAAATTTCACGTCGCTAAAAGTTAATTCAAAAGTTTTATTAACTTCATTCCATCAAAGCCGTTACAGAAACAGAACTAAGGACTGTACTAACAATGCAAATGGCAACATGGAATATATTTTAATGGGCAAAATTTAAATACGAATTGATGAAATGTTTTATTAAGAAGTTGAATAAGGAATTCTAAATAAAATTTTTATTTTCTGTGATTTTTTTTATACAGGATCAGGTCTCTAATGAACAATCGATCCTTCTGGTGATAAGTGATTAACCACACCAAGCAACATTCGCAACACTAACGTTGAACTTCAAGAATTCATTTTTATCTTCACGCGTTTTCATAAAAATGGGATAGACAGGGGTCTAGAGAATATACAAACTTTCGATCTACCTTTTACCAAGGCTCATTTAAAACAATGTGAAAGATTTTATTAAGAAATTTAATAGATTTTTAAAGACATATTTATGCTGAAATTTTATTTGAAAAAATTAAAGAGAAAAAATGTTTTTAAAATTTCAACTGACACGGACGGGATTCGAACCCGCGACCTCTGCCAATCCATGGCAACGGTCTTATCTCCGAGCCACCGTGTCTTATACGCATCAGTTGAAATTTTAAATCTGTATTCTCTTTTCTTTACTCATGCCTTGTTTTAGCATCGGCGCCATCTATTATCCCTTTTGCAAGTGACAATTTGACATTCTTGACTTTTCAGTTAGGAATTATCAATAAGATAACGCCAACAAGTTTTTTATTACGCAATTTTATAGATTTTTAAAGCATATTTATGCTGAACTTCTATGTGATTAAATTAAAGAGAAAAAGGAGGTAAGAGCGTTGCCACTGATCGGCAAAAGTCGTGGGTTCGAATCCCGCCGGTGTCATTTGAAATTTTAAAAACATTTTTTCTCTATAATTTAACAACGTGAAAGATTGTTAACCTACCGCCGTAAGAAAATAATTAAAAAAGACGGGAGACGAGGGCACACTGGAATAGGGCCTCAGGTTGCCTCAGTCAACGCAGAGGCAAAGTACGCATACACTTCATGGTAACATAATCCAATGCCGTGGCCATGCACTATTCTAGCCGGCCATCACGCGGCTGTACAAACTGCCGCTTGACTCTAACATGTAATTTAAATAATAATTCTATTTTGACGAACTCCATGTACGAGTGGTGTGCTCATCAGTTTTTATGATGTCGTTAGCTCTGAGGTCCCGCGTTAAATTTCCGGACCGGTTATAAATAAGTAAGAAATCACTTTTTCTACATTGACTCGGGTCTGGGTTTCAAAAAAAACAATGGATGACACTATCCATGTAATATACCCCGATTTTCCAGTAAATTCGTTAAAAGCAAATCCTTTTCAAAGTCATAAGTGCTCGTATTTGCAAGCTGTTGATAAAAGGAACAGATATTATCAAAAGGGACTCAGGTGCATGAAATAATTTGCACAGGATATTTCAGTCCGGAAGAATTCAGGCAAACTCAAAGGTACTCCTCAATAGTAAGGTCCAGAAATACAAACAGAGAGGTTAATAACTTTTTTAAACAAACATTACTTTTAACAAACAACACTAAGCAGATGCGTTAGCCAACCACAAAGTTATACACTTATAATTAATGTATTAAAAATAAAGTGGGTTATTTAGGATGACGTGACAAGCAGTGAGCCTATCACTGTCTTATCAGACCCTCAGACTTGAACGATGCAAACCGTATACCAGTTAAAAAAATATTCGAAACCGCTTTATTCTAAGGAATCCAACGCGAGTCACCAGATTCGAATTTCGATCACCCAACCGCTCAACCACGTAGGTAGGTAACAAAGTAGGTAACTAGTTTTTCAACTAAATTCATATTTATACAATCGTATTATATAGTTACACTTCTGAAATTAATATAAAAAATAATTATCCTCTAAAATTGTTTAGAATGATTTGGATTTGACCTTTGCTATGGAGGTAAGGGAAGAATGACCAGAGAAGGAATTGTATCCGCGACTGGTCGTAGCCGCTAGTAACAAGAGGGCTGGTTATTTTCTCCCTCACAGATAAAGTCTAAACACTCAACGTCAAAATGCAGCTAGAGTTCTTAGTACCATGCCACGAGGAGGCACAATTATTGTGGGAATGTACGATGATTGTAGTTTAAGTTAATAGGTAAATTTCTAGACCTCTGACTACTCCAGTAAAGAGAAATACATGAAGATTAAAAAATATACACAAAAAAAACTCAGACTGTAACTATAGCTGCAGCTGAATATTATTTCGGTTTCAGTTCATTAATCAATGACAAAACAAGTTACAAAAGTGAATAATCACATTGGAAAACCAGCAACAAAATTTACTTGACCTAATTTATTGAAGTAAATCAAACCTAAATTAGAACGCGTCAAAGTAATTGACTGATAGACGATTATATTTATCAAACATTTTCGTTCCACGCAATTTCCATTAGTGCCTCGATAGAAACTTCTTTGCTGTTACTCACAATCTATGTCATTACATTGTTTTGCTGAGTGTAAAATGGGACCGTGTCCTTCTATTGCCTTTCATTCTTCAACACATCAATTGCAAATGGAGATCGAAGTAGGACGTTCATTGTGTCCATCTTTAATGTAAGTAAAGCAGGACAATTGTAGTTTATAAAAAAGAAAGCTGATTCTTCTTGTCTTTCTACTGTTTATTCTTCAATTTATATTATTTATACTTTATTAGTCATCCTGTCGCATCTCTTATAGTATCTTCTAAGTCAATTTACTTACTTAACGCTCTCTAGAATTTCACTGCAGTATAACTCATGGAGGATTTGTCAAAATCGCCACATAAGGTAAGCGTCGCAGTTCCCAACGCCTACTTCAGAGGAATTAAATTATTATGATAACATGCATGTAAAAATGAGAAATAGAAAATAAGCAAAGTACAAACTGATTTCTACCATAAGCGTTACTGTAAATAAAAAACATGTTATTAAATTATATTAAATTATAACAGTATTATAATATGTATACAATTATCTAGATAAATGTGTATAGATAATATTTAAATCTCTATCTTCTCTGCCAAGAATGTGAGTTAACGATATTAAGCCCCTTGTTAATTAACTCTGGTTATTTTACCTTAATCGTTGAGAACCTCCTATAATAACATAAAATGGCAGTCTATTGTAGTAGAATTGATACTTAAAATTTACATATTAATTATCAATAGGATATTTCAAAAGTTTTAATCAGAATAAACCTTGGAAATTAGATTAAATTGAGTGTCATTTCGTTTAGTTTTTTAATTATGTGTAAATACACGTATTTAACTAAACATTATGTATAAAAATCATATATAATAACAGTACCGTATTAGTATAAGTTAGTACTATTAGTACTTTTATAACAAGTAAACTTATGCAAAAAAGAACAGTAAAAAAATAATTTAAATGAGACCTAAATTTAGTCCAGTGCAACCCTAAAAAGACTCAATTTTGCGCGTTTACCGCTAAAAAGAAACCCTTCATCGTGTCACCTCCTTTTAAGAGCACTCCCGTAGTTGCCTCAGCCAGAATCGTAATTCTTGGCGTCGACATATCGAGCAACGTTCAATTTTGCGGTCATTTGGAAGGGAAGGTCAAATAGGCCTCAAAAAATCTTAGCGTGCTCAGTAGAGCACCACAGTACTTCATGCCGGCCCACCGCTTGCAACTTTATAAGGCGCAGGTTCGGCTCCTCTGGGCGGGAGCAATCCAGTGTCAGCTACTTCCATTTGACCGTATCCAACGAAGAGTGGCTCGTATCGTCGACGACCATGTCCTGTCTGTTCGGCTAAATCCCTTGGCTTTACGAAGAGATGTTGCATCTCTTTGCATTTTTTACAAGATGTACTACGGGGAGTGCTCCGATGAATTGTTCGTATTAATCTCAGCCGCTGAATTTCACCATCGTACCTTACGGCATAGTCAAAAATTTCATCGACACCATCTCAATGCTTGGCATTCCACCACAGTGCGTTTTTAGCGAAATTTTCAGCCACGCACTTACACTTTATGGAATGTGCTGCCCTCAGCGGTTGTTCCGGACCTTCAGGAAACTTTGCGACTAAGGCGCAAGATTTTCTACGGAAATCGCCAATGTGCTTGCCAAGCGTAGCTGTTAAAGCATACCCTGCCACACCAGGGAAGCCTAAGTACCGCAAGAAACTTTTTCAAACTGTTATTTTATTTTATTTGGAAAACATACAGCTTTATTTTAAAAACATATTATGTAAAAAAAATAAAAGTAGCTTAGTACTATTAACATGTTTTCACATATTAAATATATATAAAACGAATTGTGTTATTATTGTACTAAAACTTATAAAATACAACAATAAAACTTAAACTAAAACTATTGCCTAGACAAATATTTTTAAAGGTCGTTTCATTTGTTTTAAATACATCAAAGTCATGATCAAATTACAAATCAAAATCAAAAAACACAAAAATAAATTCATTATATCATCAAAGTTATGATATGATGAAGGTAACCTACATTTACAGATCCAGTCGTCACTGTTCACTAACAGTAACTTACAATAATAATACATATTCGATTTCCATATTAACGATCTTTGTTCGGTTGTGGTTAGAAAGCAATTAAAAGTTTTACAGTTCTCAATACCTCCAACGGGCGGACTTCGTAGTGGACGCATGTCGTAAAAGTAGTTATTTTGTAGCCGAGACATTTGAACCCGGAACGGGTTTTCACATCGTCGTTACGTCGACCCTTAGTGGGCGTTTTGAGTTTTCAACCTACGCCACTTATGCAATAAGGAAACGATATGCTGATAAAGGGCTCTTAGACGACCTCCTTAGACGAGTGGCATACACGCCAGTTTTCATGGCTTCAGCTCTATGGTCCCTAGTTCGATTTACGGACGTTTCAATGTTGAAAACCTCCTTTTTCTATATAATATCAGGTTTGGGTGTTTGTGGTACCGTCGTTGCTTCCGATTTCATTTTACTAATAATACACCCTATTCTATACCGTTGTCAGCGGAGTTTTCATGAGAGTAGAGAGAAAAGCGAGCTAATAGTCGAAGAAATTTCTAGTGCATTTTAATACACATTAGAATACATAGGCTGTTACATAGCTATTTTACGGCATAAATAGGCAAGAGTTGGTATTGACCCAGACGGCGCCTAGACAGAGAAGGAATTTATCAGCTATAGAATCTTGATTCTGAACCTGCTTCATCTACACGGCCTTCGGATGGTGATCTCGGAGATTCCGTTAATCGTATAAAAATAGACGCTGCTCGAGAAAGCAATTCTATGTTCCCGCATTTGTTGTTAGGAGGTTCCGTCAGGAGGAGGAGGAGTACGTTTTCTTTTCTGATATGGACTGCTTACATTAGTCAATGTTGGTTGTATCCAGGTTGTGTGTCTCAGCGACCTTCTGACGTCATTACAGTTTGGTATGTACAGCGCCACAACTGAACTTCTATAAAATTAACAAATAACATAGAAAAAACAAAAGAGTAGACGTATGCTTAAATAGAGCATACCCGATTCTTACTACGAAAAATCCTAGTGATCACTCCGATTCAATATCACTGTACCCGGCTCGGAGGTAAGAGCTTCGCCACGGTGTGACAGAGTTCGGCTACGAATCTCGCCCGTGTTAGAAGATTTTTTTTTTAATTTTTATTCATTCACAAAAGCCCAAACATGGCTTCGGAGGAAGCCACCAAAAAGTAGTACATTGAGCCATCGATACAATATATTAACAATCTATACTTTAAGAAAGAGAAAGAGAATTAACTGAAACTGGTGGTTTTGTCGTACTCAATATAATGCGGCGGTGGGACGGTTACTGTTTCAACAGATTTAATTATTCTAAAGTCGCAATGTTTAAGCAAGGTAAATCAGAATAAATAATAAACTCTTCCTTTGAATAGCAACGTAGATCGTACTTTGACGTCGCTTGTCTATTCCCGTTCCTAAACAACTCCAATCGTAATGTTGGGAAGCGAGTTGTATTTCATTGTATAGGAAACACTACGTTTATATTAAATTATTGATCACAGTTGTCTATTGCGGCATTTTGAGTAAATGAATGGAATATGCTTTATTGTACACCAAACAAAGTAGTAAATAATACAAAAAATACAAGAATCACATTAAGGGACAATTATTGTCGCTTAATAGCGATCTCTTCCAGTCAAAAACTGAGAATACAATGACTAATGCGAGGAGTGACGTGTACCCAATATATACATAAATATATATATATATATATATATATATATATAAATGTACATTACACATAAATTACATATACATTTAAAGAACATAATCACACTTATCACTTATCAAGTCACGATAGCCAAGTGGTTGGGAGGTCGGAATTTCGAGTCGAAAGACCCGAGTTCGATTCCCACGTGGCAGGCTCGTACCAATGAGTTTTTTCAAAAACCAATGCATGATTCATATCGTTGGCTTGGACATAAAGACGGCGACGGGCTCACCACCTGTCATATTGTCCCGAAAATATCTTCGGTGGAAGGTGGGTCGAGGGGACTTAATTGTCTACACTAGACCTCTGTATAGGGAATTGCGTGAAGATATTTATATATTTATTTATACTTATAAAATGGTACAGAAGTAAAACAAATGACAAAAGTCATGTTTTGTATCAAGGAAAATATTTTAAATAAATTAAAAGAAAGCAATATAGGTATGTATAGAAATAAGTGTTAAGTGTACTCGGATACTAATAATAATAAAATGCAGTGTTTAGTACTGTGATTGCCAACTTGCATTTCAAGCGTACATATTGTGGTAAATCCTCCTTGTGAGAACAGCTTTTTTGCCAGGGGAGTACTTTTTTAAGGTCCCTAAATTAGCAAATATCACCAATCTTCGAAAAATAAGTATAGCAGGTTTGTATCCTGCTCAGAGCAAATATTTTTGTGATGAATTTGAATATCTATATTCGACTCATTGATTTTTATATATGTATATTAATATTTATCCATTTAAATATATAAACGTCTACCCATGCCCTCCGAGACCAAAATATAGTGGTGAAGAAACCAAAGTTATATGCCAGTGCAAAGTTGAATGTTAAATTCTCGTGCAAGCACGCTATGTGAAATTTGAGGTTGCAAAATATACGTTTCAGTGTTCCAATGCGTTTTCCGCAAAGAAGAGATTAGAGGGAGCGAAATCCTTCTCTCTTGAGTGTGAATAGTCCAGGGATGTCTGTTCTAGTGGGGAAGCGAAGGGATTATTTATTATACATTTTATTATTGTTATACACAGGCTTCATGGTTATGTATAATTTCGTTATTTATTTCACGGTATCCAATTTCTATATTGTTTTCTATATTCTCATTCTTAAAGGCACTATAGTCGAGTGGTTGGGTGATATCAATAAGTTTTTTACAAACTTATGTACGATTTACGATAAAATCGGAGGCATGGACATAATGACGGCGTAAGGCTCACGATAGGTCACTATTTCCCAAAAAAAAATGTCTTCGGTGAAAGGTGGATCGAAAAGTCAAAATTTTTAGGACCTCTGTCTACCCCAGTACTGGGAACAGCGTGAAGAAATTAAAAAAATAGATTTCATGACAGCGGAGAACTCAGTTATACGTAATGTTTCGCAGTTAAAGAAAGATAAATTGTCACTGATTACATCCAATCACTTGGTACTGCCATTATATTACAGGAGGGAGAAACCTTTTACGCTTGTGGAGATTGATAACGTACTAAGGTAATGGGACACTCGCGGTGAAGTACTTGAAGTTGAAGTAATGAATTGATGACTTATCTACACGTGCATATCTTACAGTATTGCTTTATAAATCTAAGTATGTCAGATTATGCGTACTAAATAGAATTTTAAAAAGCAAATCAAACAATTTTTTTTTGCTTCAAAATAAATAAATAAATATCTTCACGCAATTCCCAATATAGGGGTAGACTTAATTGTCTAGTCTAGACAATTAAGTCCCTTCGACCCACCTTCCACCGAAGATATTTTCGGGACAACGTGACAGGTGGTGAGCCCGTCGCCGCCTTTATGTCCAAGCAAACGATATAATTCGTATTTAAGTTTTTGAAAAATTCATTGGTATTAGCCTGCCACCTGGGGATCGAACTCGGGTCTCTCGACTCGAAATTCCGACCACCCAACCACTCGGCTATCGTGTCTTTTTTTGATTCGATATATAAAAATAAAGTTCACTTGTAAAAAGTAGTTATTTTATTAAATAAACCGCGGACCCTAAGGAGGATTCCGTATCAGAAAAGAAACGGGTGAAACGAAACTCCTTAGGGATCCATTTTTTTACTTTTTTTATCATACATTGTGGTTAAAACGTTTGTTTTAAAGAATATTCTTAAATTTAACGGAAGTACATCCATTAAGAGTCACGATAGCCGAGTGTTTGGGTGATCGGAATTCGAGGCGAGAGACCCGAGTTCGATCCCCAGGTTGCAGACTCGTACCAATTGTTTTTTTCAAAAACCTATGTACCATTCATATCGTCAACTTGAACCAGAAGGCGACGAGCTCACCGCCTGTTACATTGCCACAAAAATATCTTCAGTAGAAAGTGTGTGAAAAAACTTAATTGTAGAGACCTCTGTCTACCCCTGTATTAGCAATAGCGTGAAGTACATCCTAAAATAAAATGGTGATAGAAAACAAAAAAATATCAAGGGTTGTAAACCCGAGACTGGGAACCGAGACATGTCCAGCCCCTACAATCAGCGGTTGTTCACAAGCATGATAGGAGAAGTAAATAGCAGAATTCGACAGTGAAGCAGTAAAGACAATTTAATTTATTAAAATTGATATAACAACATTTACTGAAACATCAAAACCGCCTTCACATAATATTTATATTTTTTAACTACTTAACCAATTTTGATTAAACTTGCTCTTCTATCAAAGTAGTAGATATAATATAAAGTAAGTAAAAGTAATAAAAGTAATATAAAGTAATTAATATTTTCAAAGAATTAAGTGGACAAACCTATATATACACACAAACATCTACCTATGAAATGATGTGTATACTTATATTGAAGCCCTAATAACTTATCATATTTATTCATCAATCAATATATTAGCAGTTCCAATAATTAATAATAGTTCAATAATAAATAAAAAAAACTTCCAATTATATTAGACACGAATCAACAATCTTATTTTAAGTCGGCAATGAAAGGAAAATAACTAACAATTGACATGATAGTTAATATAACTGCATCTCATGGACACATACTTATAAAGAACTTCATTCGAAGTTCAATGAATTACTAACTAATCAGTTGTCGTGCTTAAAGCCTTTTGAAGAATATTAAATTGCGCGTAACTTTGCCGGATCTGTGTCCTTTTAAACTAAAATAGAACAATTATTACAGTCTTTTGAAGTAAACTTACAAAAATATTGTGATAGGAAAATGAAATGACATAACACAAAGTGACAAAATGTGTACCGATAGTTGTTAGTGGTAAATTTCATTACTTCACACTAACTCACAGATTCTTTGATCAAACTTCAGCGATTCACATTCTAAACCCTTTAATGTCACTTAAAAAAAGTATTACGATCTTATTAATGCAAAAAGACGGCGTGCTCACCACCTGCCACGTTGTCCCGAAAATATCTTCGGTGGAAAGTGGGTCGATGGGACTTAATTGTCTAGACTAGTCTAGACAGAGGTCTAGCCTCCCCCTCTACCTCTGTCTACCCCTGTATTAGGAATTGCGTGAAGATGTATATTTATTTATTCTTATTAATGCTTCTTTACATCATGTAGATACCTACTCAAAATGTATGGGGCAGTGTTGTTATTTTATCGTAGCACGTTCCCTTCTCTCAATTTAGGTCTGGCGCTGATCCCGCAATCAAGTAACAAGCTCGTAAAGTTACTGCTAAGCCAGTTACTTTGATTAACTAGGTGACGTTAAATCACACACTGTGCACTACATCGCCTCCTCATAGACCACTATTCTTAAAAACGTTATTATTAAATTGAGTTAAAATTCGTAAAAAACAAACTGAGTTTATTGCACATATAGTTATGGACGTATACATACATAATTATGTTTTTTTAAGAAATGCCTTCGTGGCCTTTCTTATAAATAGTACTACCTCCCAGTCGTTTCTTGCTCGAGACAGGAACTGTGTGACTGTGCTGTCATCTGCGTATCCAAGCGCGTATCTATGTCTCATATATAGGTGATGTGGTCATCGCCTGTCACTTTGTCCCATATATACTTCGGCGAAAAGTTGATCGTCATTATTGTTTACACCTGTATCCAACCTAGTGTTTCGGGTACGTGAAAATAAAGAAAAATATAATGTAAACATTATAACAATTTGAATATATCATTCAATTGACCGTAATCGGCACAGAAAAGTTAATAAACTTACTCTCATTCCGTCCAAGCTAACGTTGAAGTTTCGACTAATTATGGTTTAAACATTAGCCGCATGGAACAGCTACGTATTAGACAGAAACAAACAGAATAAAAGCTATTTAATTGTACTTGGTTTTATGCGAAAACGATTTTGGTTTTGCTTTATATGAAGAATACCGGGGTCAAAATGAATCATTTTGAGCTTCTTTAGTCCAGAGAGATAAAAACAAACTATAGAGTGGATTTTAAGAAAGGACCTTCGCCTTTTTTTATAGTATAAGCATGTAAAACCGGGACAAAAGTTTTGTTTTCTGTTAATTTATTATTTACTCACTGATTTACTTATAGTCTGTAAAAGCCCACAATATGCTACATAAGCCCATTATCTCCATTATTCCCTCACCATTCTTCGCTCCTCATAGTACCAGTTAAAAAAATTTTAAATAAAAATTGAGAAACGTAAATTATAATATGTGTAGCATCAATAACAGAATAACAGAATTTCTATGAACGAATGCTTCGAATATAAACTCAAAATTAACGTACAAAAATGTAATCCGAAAATCTTTCCGGATATTGCATGCACAATTTTAAAAAGTACCAGCCTTTCAGGGCCTGTAATAAACGAAATTTCACGAAAACTTTTCGCTTCAATTTTGTATTGTTTTTAATTAAGGTTAAAAGATACTCTCAGTATCCGTCTGGTATCGGCCTAAGAATTTTACGAACGTAACATATTTACCTAAATAGTAACACATTACGGCCTGTATTAGTCCACTACTGAACATAGGCCGCAGGACACAGGCAAGCGACCAGACATCTTGTACCTTAAACGCTGCTGCCCGTGACCAGTCTGCTTATTGGTCAGGTATTTTTCGAGATTATCTCGCCATCTCTCGGTAGCCCAAGATTTTGTCAAGGTTTTTCTATTAGTCACTTTCTAATGTCACCCAAGAGAATAAAAAGTATATGAAGCCAATAACACTACCGCCAAAGAACTACAATTTTTTATTCCCCTTTGGGTGTCTTAAGCGACTAAGGGTAAACCTTGAATACCATAATAGCAAACGTCAAATGATAGTATAACCGTCTCGAAAAACATCAAATCAACATTTAAACGAATATCATGGTCGGAATTTCGAGTCAAGAGACCCGTGTCATGATCCCCATGTGGCAGGCTCGTACCAATTGGTATTTTAAAAAGGAAAGGAATTATATTGTTGGCTTGGAAATAAAGACGGCGACGGGCTCACCACTCGTCACATTATCCCAAAAATATCGTCGGTGCAAGATGGGCCGGAATGACTTAATTGTCTAGAAGATATTACTTTCATTTGTTTATAACATTTAAACAGAACGGTGACATGCAGCAGTTGCCAAAATGTAAGATGTCTGTTAAAACCGCATTTATAGGAAACAATATTCAGCAATACTTTCTAATGGGAGAGGAATATGCCCTGCATTGGATTTACACTGAACTTTATGTATGTGTCATGTAATATGACATAAGAAGAATATAACATCTTTTTCACAAAATGCTCTTGGTTGTCTCAAATAATAAACAGTAAAAATATTTCAATGATTGTGTAAACCTTCGAAACCTTAAGACCCAAACAATTTACTGATTTACGTCATTACTATTCACGGACAAAGAAAATAAATTCTCAGCACTACAGTCTCATTACTAGGGTAATTGGAAGTCTGGACAACAGTCTTTATGAACTATTTCAACAGAGCTTATATAGCACAACGGGGCAAGTCAATCTGTCGCCATCTCAGTAACCAAGCCAACGATGCAACTTGTAAATAAAAAAAAAACAGTCTTTAGACAATTCTTTTTATTATAAAGTAAGTTGTTAAAGCTACAGAGTCAAAGTAATGTAATATCTCATCCACAAATGAAAAGACAAATAATAATATACCTCAAAAAATATTAAGCTACAATAATTTGAAGGAAATTGCTTTTATTAATTCAATTTCGCACCCTCGCTCATAAAACGGAATATATATTAGCGCGAACGAAATTGCCAAAATAAAACTAAAAAAGCTATCCTTGCACAATTAACAAAAAGAAATGAGATGATAATAATAACTTCACAGGTATTACTTTAAATCTATAGGATAAGTTAGATAAGGTTTTCACTTTGATTAATAAGCATAATAAAACCTTTTATTCATTAACTTTTCAAAGTAACAATTTATATTTTTTGGATAGTAAAAATAATTTATAATAATAAAAATAAAATAAAAACAAAAGTAAAGAAAAAAAAATGATTTTAGTTCTTTATTTTCAAGTTTTCCCTCTTATTGCTGATATAGGCTTCCTCCAACTTTTACTTTTACTTTGGTTACTTGAAAGTTATTTTTAAGTCATAACTTACATTTTTACCTAATATATATAACATTTATAACATTTCGACATTTCGTAGCGAGAACGATTATTCTTTGCGATAGCAATCAACCATTGTTTACTTAGATCCTTTAGTTAAACGCGCTAACAAGACTAGTTAGTTTTGACACGCTATGTTATTGCACACAAAGTGAAGTAAATCAGACTAAGCTAAGACCAACAAAAAGTTACAATGTGATTAATTGTTATAGTTTAATTGCTTGTGTCTTTTGCACTTATTGGGTGCGTAAAAGCCTATACATGTTTAGCATATATAAATCGATAATATAAATCCATATAAATCGGTGTTTCATTAAAGATAATTTATTTTTTGTAAACGTAAATAATTAATCAGTGGAATAATTTCCGAGAATTAAATTGATTAAACATAAATTATTTAATGTAATGGGAATTGCTTGAAAATGTTTATTTATTTATTTATAAGTAAAAAATTATCTTCATGCCGTTCCCGATACAGAGGTAGACAGAGGACAATTAAGTCCTTTCGGGCCGCCGTATACCGAAGACATTATTGGGACAACGTGACAGGCGGTGGTGGTGGACAGGTGGTGTCCCCTTCGCCGTATTTGTGTCCAAGCCAACGATATAAACCGTTCATAAGCTTTTTTATAAAAAAAAAAAACATTCACCCAAGCACTAGGCTATCATGTCTACAAAACTAGAAAAAACTATAGTCGGTTTAATTAACTAAATATTAGAGGTTTGTGCCGTGAGGTATTGGTTTATGTGTAATTACCAGCCCCTTTCTTCCAAAGTGTTTGTTAGAGGCAACAAAGGAAATGGTTATGAAACGCAAAGGCGACCTTTTATAGCGGGACAACAATCTTGAAAAATGCCTTAACAAAATACACAGAATGATGACGAAAGATGCGATTTGTCTAGTACTAAGATCGATTATGGCAATTGACCTTATGCAGGCTTGTGCTGTGTAGTATGTAGTATTTTTAAGATCTATAAGAAAGCGCCTGTATCTTAATGATTTAATATAAAAATATTCTTATCATGTGCCGATAGCCGAGTGGGTGATCGGAATTCGAGTCAAAAGCCTCGAGTTCAATGCTCCGATGTGAGGCTCGTACCAATGTGTTATTTCATGACTTAGTTAATGTTTATAGAGTTGATTTGAACATAAAGACGGCGACTGGCCCACCACCTGTCAAGTTGTCCTAAAAATTTCTTTGGTGAATAGTGTGTCGAGAGGTCTTATCGTTCTGAACTCCGTGGTCTAGACCTCTGTTTACCCCAGTATTGGGAATATAGTGAAGATATTACAGGCGCATACAAGTAGATATGTAGATGAAAAGATGTGTGTATCTACTTGAAAGCACCTGTTTCTTAATTATTAAAAATAAAAATATTCTTATATTTATCGGGCGTACGCTTTAGTAGGAACTAATTTTAGGCTTAGTAGGTCGCTAATAATTCACCACCAGGTGTAAAGATTTGCCATCTATAACATAAAACATTAAGTTTAAATTGATTGTTATGAAAATGTTTATTATTTTTGTAATAGCGACCACGACCTTCTTGGACGAATGGCGTTCACACATACACATGGTGTTTCCAGGACGAAGCTTCTGGGTTCGACTCCCGGACGGATCAATGTAGAAAAATAGTTTTTATACATTTTATTGACTCTAGCTAGTCTAAATTCTTTTCAAAAAATACAATATTTCTTTCATACAAAATTTCATTTAACTATTTAATAAAATCGCTTTAATTCGAATTTCGATTTTCCCACTAATTTGTTCAAGTTGTTGACCTGTTGAATTTGTGTTATGACTTACGAAGAAAGGTTAATAGAAGTTTTGGATTTGAAATTTTGGCGACGCGAAGTTTAACGTTCGTTGAATGTCGGAGAGAGATTTCGAAGTCTTTAGTCTTTCAAACAAAGCTATGAAAATATTATTAATAGAATAAATACTGTGTTTTGATTTTACCGTGGGTGTAGTAAAAGCTGATTTTTGCTGATTAACAGAAAAAAATCTTTTCTCGTTTTCCTTTACTGAGGTAGCCTGAGGACTAGTTCATCGCCGTCTAAGTGTCAAACGATTCGATTCATTTACATACGTTAGATATTTATTAACATAAATATATATTCATGTATAGATATGCACATCCATGACTCGAGTAAAAACACATTCATCACACTTATGTTGACCCCGGCGGAGCTCAAACCCACGACCATAGCTTCTAAGGCAGCGTCATCAACAACTAAGTTATCACCCGTATAATATCTTTATCGTCGTAAATAGTTCACGTGGCTTAACAATAAACTCCTTTCAATTGAAGCGTGTCTAAGCAAATGGCATCTATTCGCAAGTATTGTCTACTGTTGAGAATAGCTGTCAGTGCAGTTTATAGACAAAGTAAAACGGACGGGAGCAAGTTCCTTGATTGTTTCCTTAGCAATAAATATATTTAAATAGTGGTATATACATGCTAGTAGTTTTATATGAAATAATTAGTATTGGAAATGCAATCAGCTCCCGAGAGGTGACGGTATAAACACCTCGAAAAAAGCGGTAGCCATAACGACATTCAAGATTAAGTCCTTTTGTCGCCTTTTACGATACTCACAGGAAAAAAGAGGGTGATATTTTACTTAGACAATGTTACATCGCCGAAACTATATATTTAACTAGCCAAACCCAGCAATGTTTTGTTGAGTCGCAATTATAAAAAAGTCACGATAGCCGAGTGGTTGAATGGTCGGAATTTCGAGTCAAAACACCCGAGTTCGTCCCCCAGGTGGCAGGCTCGTACAAATTGGTTTTTTCTTAACCTAAGTCCGAATTATTTATTAAGTTCTTTGGCTTGGACATAAAGATGGCGACGGGCTCACCACCTGTCACGTTATCCCAAAATGTCTTCGGAGAAAGGTGGGTCGAAGGGACTTAATTGTCTAGATTAGACATCTGTATACCTTTGTATTGGGAATGGCGTGAAGACATTTTTTTTAAATTATATAGATGAATAAATGATTTGTTTTGATACTAATTTTACACTACTCCACTACTACACTGCACTATTACTATATTTCACGGTGACACGACGACCTCCGTTGTCGATAGGCGTAAACACCGATTTTTAAGGTGGGTAGGACCTGTGGAAAACTACTTTTGAAAACACTTGGGTCTCTCGACTCGCATTCCGATCACCCAACCACTCAGCTATCGTAACTTAGTTATTTTCAGACAGTGGTAGAGCCACGCACCAGATTTTGTTGTTGCATGAATGGGCCGGTTCGACCGGGGAAGTACCACGGCCTCACAGAATACCGGCGTGAAGTAGAAGTTTAACAAACTTCTGTGTTTCGTCTGGTGAGTGCAGGTAACCGGAGGCCCACACCTTTCTCAAAGGCTGGCAACGCATCTGCTATGCCTCTGGTATTGCGGGTGTTCATGGGCGGCACTTGCCATCACGTTAGTCACCTGCTCGTTTGCCTCCCTTTTCTATTTAAAAAAAATTCGATATAATTAACATACATTACATCCATCGACCGTCATTTTTAAATCTACACCGTTTCGTAATGAGCAGAAACAGATGTATAGATATTTATAAATTTGATATCGGAAATAGTTATAAATAATAGTTATGAATAAATTTGTCAACTCTATGTAAATGTGTTCTCGGAATACTCTGTTTCGAATATAGAGGAGGATCTTTGAACTTTTAAGAGAAATGTTTTCTAACTTATGTCGTTTTCGTAGTACAATCACTGCCTATTGTAGGAATTTGTCAAATAAAATTTGCCTTTATTGATTTTCCTTAAGTTAAATGTTTATATTTAACAATTGTTAAACCGAAAGGTAATTTAAATTATATGAACAATTTGATTATGTGTTACATTTAGATAGTGTATAAGGTTCCAAATTTATTTTAATTTAAAAACATATTGATTGAACACGAGCACCATCATTTGCGTCAAGCGAAACGTTGCTATCCAGCAGGTAATTAATATTTGAAAAATCGCACATGTTACAAGCTCCAAAATAGGATCTTCCTCAGTTTTGGTATATGAGTATCTGTACACATATGTAATAAACCTTCATATATAAATAGTTATATACATATCTGAAAATCCATGACCAAACAAACATCATATTTGTATTCATCACAAAAAGTATGCGCAGGCAGTTCACAGGCAGTACAACCTACACTTCTAAATACAGAATGTCACTTACTAGCTAAACACAGCTGCTTTGTATTTTCGTACATCGCTACTGTGTTCCGCTGATGTAGTGTAGTCGTGGTGGAAGAACAGTTTTGGTATTACGATTTGTCATTGTTCTTAATCTTCACCATTATGGAGTGGCCCACCCTGCTGAAAAGCCTCCGACATTGAGAGGATAGAAGTGTTTGGTATGAGGATAAGAAGTATTATTATGGTATGGCTGGATGACGATGAAGTCAAAGTCCAGATGTAAGTGCAATCTGGTGAGAAAGAAAGGCCTGCACTTTCTTCTCTGATCCCATGGTTTTAGGTGGTGGGTGGCTGGACGCTTTTTAATTTAAGCGCGTCCCTATTAAACCAGGAGTGAGGGGGAGAGAATATCTTCTTTCGTAAGATCTTTTAGAATGACACGCTCTGACGGATGGAACTGACGAGCGATCCGTGAACGAATGAGAAAGGTTTCGAATGTTCTTGCGAGTCACTCTTGATATAAGCTGTTCTTGCCCTCCCGATTATTGTAATAGGTTAGATATTCCTCTAAGTGCCAAAAAAAGTAAAATAGAGCATAATTTTACAATAACGCTTGATAAAACCAGTTATTTTAGCACATGCGTGCACGAATTGTCAATAAAATTAACCTATCACTTGTGTAAAGGTTTTAAAGTTAATGGAAAACGTGACTTTTTCTTACCACGTTGTAACATTTGTGTAACGTGTTTTTTTTAATTGTGTTTAATATCCATGATATTGTATTATAAAAACCTATTACGTTTAAAACAAGCAATAACGAAAGTAATAGAAGATATTAAAGGCGTATAATACATTTTTGTGTAGCAAATGCCCCGTCAGATTTTCGTTTGTTTGACATAGTTCAGCGGTTTAATTTTAACGCTAAGAAGTTAAGTAATTACGACGTAAATTTACCTGGTCATTAACAAATTAGGCGCATCACACTCTCAGCTTAATTAACCTCATCAACTCTCTACTCAGTATAAACATGCCTTCCGCGAGTATCTTTCGAAATATTAATTTAATCCAAATAATTTATAATAATATTTCGAAAATTATACGATTCACTGAAGCAACTGGTGTAATTTTACACGCCGTTTTGTGAGCAGACAGAGAAGTATAGAAAATAAAATAAAAAACATTTATTTTATCTACATATAATTTCTGTATTTATCACGAATACTGACAATTGTACCTGACAATTGTAATTACAGTGGTACCTGCGTCCCACTTTCCGTAGGTGTCGTAAGAGGAAAGTAAGGACTAGCCTTGAAAATGGACATAGATAGACGAAAGATAGCAACTATCTCGAAAATACTGTACCAAAATTCATGATTTTTTTTATTACCGTACATTTTTTCAAAAAGTTATTCAAAAAAAATTATTTCAAAAAGTCTAAACTTCACAAATTCTAAACATATTTAAATCTCAACGTTTCAAAATTGCAAAACATTTCATTTTATTTCGCCATTGTCATTTAACTCAAAGGTATATAAACGGAGCTTGCAATTTTATGCATTGCTGCAGTCTTTCGTTGCAAATGACAGTTGTTTAAGAGTTATAATTTACCTAAATTTATCTCTACTGTATTACAAAGTTTTATTTATAAACATTGATAAATAAAAATATATTTCATGTTGGTTACTATGGTATAGCCTGTTAAAGCGCATCGTACCTTTCTCTTTAGGGCGGGTTTGCTATAACATTATCCCAAAGTAAGCAGCTTAAGCACTAGTATTATGGAATCAGAAACAACGAAGGTGAATGACAAACAGCACCAAAACATCCAGACGCGAGAAAATTTAGAAAAAGTGCTTACTCGATTGATTCTACCGGGAATCGGGCTTTATAAATCTTAGGAAATCTAAATTTTTTATGCGCACTAAATGGAAGTTCAAAAATCAAATCAAACTCAAAATCTTTACGTTTCGATGTAGGAAAATAAACTACCCTAGAACAAGAAGCTATTTTTAAATCTACCGCGGCCCGTAACGAGGATCCTTTATATTTATAGAAATATTAATATTATGTAGGATAGAACCACTTTTGTAGATCCACTTTTGTACCTTTTTTTATCATACATTATTGTTAAAACAAACTTTTATCTTAAATGTAACTGAAGTACATGTATATTATAACAGTGGTAGAGCCACTCATCAGCTTTTGTTGTTGCATGAATGGCAGGCTCAACCGGGAATCTCACAGAATACCGGCGTTAAGTAGAAGTTTAACAAACTTCTGCGTTTCATCTGGTGAGTGCAGGTAACCGGATAGCCGAGAGGTTGGGTGATCGGAATTCAAGTCGAGAGACCCGAGTTCGATCCCTAGATGGCAGGTGTCGACATAAAGACGGCGACGGGCTCACCACCTGTCACGTTGTCCCAAAATATCTTCGGTAGAAGGAGGGTCGAAGTGTCGAATTTGTCTAGACTAGACCTACGTCTACCCCTGTATTCGGAATAGCGTGAAGACATTTATTTATTTATTTTTGTGAAGATACGGTAGGAAGAAACCGGTAGGTTTAAATAAATAACTATATAATATTATACAAAATGATACTATAAAATAAAATACTCTTATTTAAAAAATAGTAATGTGTGACCTCCTTTGACAATAGTTGTTGTATTCAACTGTATTTTGCGTTGGTTTCAGTGACACTTTTATAAAGTCAGATGAACTGTGAACTAGATTTCCACTTTATCACAATAAAAGTAAAACAATTCGAATTTATCAGCAACTGCATAACGATCACTATTTTTAGTTTCCACTGAACACAGAAAACGATTTCAATTAATAAGTGGTTTCAAGCTGTGAGAGGTGTAGAGTTCATTAATGTAGTCGCGTAGTTAAAGTTGTGTGATCACTGACGCCAATATACATAAGCAACACCAGAAAAGGTGTAGGTACTTTTCAGACATTTAAGACGTCTGTATGATATTAGCGCTAGAATCCATCACCTCGGAAATGACAATGACTACTGACAGATAGTGGAATAATAATCAAGCAAACTAGCTGCAGCGTCTAAGGTGCGAGGTGTCTGGAAATGGGATCGCCAATTAGTTTATTAAGCGTGAAAATTATGGCAAACACTTACAAGAGAGGCCTATAAACTGTAGTGAAATTTTACAGGCCAATATGTATTTATGGATTTAAACGTACAAACATATAAACTTTTACATTTCAATAGTAGTTACTAGCTTCTTATAACTGGTGTGCATATAAGATTTGAACTGGTATTAAATGAGTTCACTAATTGATCGATATTGGTCCGAAAATTGGACTCGATTCGAAAGATTTTCTATGAAATTAGTTATTTAATTCAAGAGAAAACAATTTTCATTTTATGATCCAACATAACGAATTTAATCACATTCAAGAGATAAGTCTAAAAAAATTTGAGTAAAGGAGGGTTTTATCGCTACTTATTCAACTGTACCAGAAAATTGAAGTGAAAAAATATCTACGTATATCTTCTGTAATGGTTAAGAACTCTGTAGATTCTGATTAAAAAGTTACGACTTGGAGGACTCTACCAGTTTAACAGTGGTAGAGCCACGCATCAGCTTTTGTTGTTGCATGATTGGGCCGGCTCGACCGGGGAAGTACCACGACCTCACAGAATACCGGCGTGAAGTAAAGTCTAACAAACTTCTGCGTTTCGTCTGGTGAGTGCAGGTAACCGGAGGCCCATACACCCACCTCCCCCAATTTGGGGGGGGGGGGCACTCTAAGGCCGGCAACGCATCTGCTATACCTCTGGTATTGCGGGTGTTCATGGGTGGCGGTAATCACTTACCATCACGTGAGCCGCCTGCTCGTTTGCCGGCCTTTTCTATAAAAAAAATTAGAAATACGTTTAAGATGAAACTCCGAACCCAAATTCATAAAACAAAACATGTTAATTAAAAAAATTATGGTTTAATATTAAATATATTTATTAAATACTAATGAAAGTTACATTTTCTACTTTATTATTGTTTATTAAGCTGATATGTTACTAAAATGTTCAACAATATTCTGAATGTTCTATGTGGAAGCAGGAAATCGCAATTTGAAGCAGAAAAATTACTTTACTATTCCTAATTCTAGGGTAGACAGAAGTCCAGACAATATAGTCCTTTCGTTCCACTACTCACCGAAGCCAATTTTTGCATAAGGTGACTGGTGGAGAGCCTGTCGTTTCATCGTAGTGTTCAAGCTAACGCACAATATACTTTGGTACGTATCTATTCTATTTAATTTTCATGTCACGTTGTTGCACACGACGAACGCTGAAACTGTCTAACCGATTTTCACATTTCTAATAATAGCCTTTTCCAATACCTTACGGGAAAAATAAGAGTGGCATATTCTTAGGCTGTTACAACAAACTTAGTGAACAGAATGCAATATTTATTTTTGTCCATTTTTTTTTCTAATGCATGGTTACAGGTGTGTCCAATTGTTAAGTGAAAATGAGGGTAGTCTGGCGGAATAACAAGGCAATGTGAAGGAACAACGGACATTTTCTAAAACTATCTCTATTTATAATGTTGCCTAGACGGTGACTAGGCCAGTAGTATATTAAATAATATAAGATCCGACAGAAAGCATTTCGAAAAGCAGGTTCATAACAAAATTTTCTTAGATGTTTGTGATAGATTCGTTATTTCTGATTCTGTGATACAAGTGCTTACTTCTGGATCAGAGCTGAGAGACTCTCTATCTATGTATGCATTATTTATTTATTTATTGTATCGTATATATGTATCATAAGCTTTACAGTTATATTGAAGTAGTTTTCAACATTTTACAGGTTATGTCATGCTTTATATAAGAAGATTACAAGCTGTTACAAATACTGCAGCACATTTTATTTCGTAACAGACAGTGTGAGTGAATAAAAGAAGATAAACGAGAATTCTGCTATTGCGTTTTAACGACGCAATCTCTGCAATGAAATTGCTTTGCACGTAGAATTTCCAGAAGTAGTTTAAAATTAACAGGCCTTTGAAATGAAATATGACTTCGGATGGAATTTATCGACTAGCTTTACTGTTATAACTCATAATAGTTAGCTACAATATTGCAAGCATTATTTAAAATAAATTTTATTTATTTAACGGCATTTAAAAGTGAAATGCAGGACACGGGCCTCTCCCGTAAAGATTTGCCATAATCGTCACGTTTTGCAACCGTATTGTCAATATCAGTGCCAATAAATAGAATTTTATGTTATTTGGTCTAAAGAAAGAACACCATAGGCCATTTCACAGCGCATCTGTGCATCTGCACTAAATCTATTAAATGTACCACCGCCGAAAATAACACGACTTTCTTATTTTAGACGCCTTTCTTCTTTTAGAAGCTATATAATATAATAATGAATTTCCGCAAAGTAAAGCCTATGTCCATTGAGAAATAAAATAAATAAATATCTTCACGTAATTCCCAATATAAGGGTAGACAGTGGTCTACTTAAGACAATTAATTCCCTTTGACCCACGTTTTGACAACGTAACAGATGGTGAGCCCGTCGCCGTCTTTATGTCCAAGCCAACGATATAATCCGTACAAAAGATTTTTTTTTAAAACCCATAGGTACTAGGCTGCCACCTGGGGATCGAACTCGGGTCTCTTGACTCGAAATTCCGATCACCCAACCACTCGGCTATCGTGACTTTACAATAGTCTCTTCTTTAATTCAAGAAGAGTTATCAAATTAAAGTGAGTTTAGATTAAATAGAAAAAAGATTAAAAAAATTAACTGACACGGGCGGGATTCGAATCCGTTGCCTGACCCGAATCGTAGCAACGCTATTTACAAAATTTACTTAACTTTTCAATTCTCTTTAATTAAATAACAAAAAGTTCAGCATAATTTGAATGCTTATAATTCATTAAAAATTACATCATCAAGAAGAGTTGATAACGAAGAATTTACGACAAGAAGAAAACTATAGTATAATAGTTATATTCGTTGTTTCCATCATTGTAGGTAATGTAATTTTGTAAGTTGTTGAAGAAGTCGACACCTCACCACGACATCAAGTAGAGAAAATTTCTTTATTAAAACAAGTACGACAATGGGCTCACAAAAACACATATTAAACAAACAAACAAAATTGAATATTATTATTATTATTTATTATTAATCTTCACGCACAATCCCTGACGGGGCAGCCAGAGAGAACAGATCGCCAAGTGTCACGATCCCTACATACTTCTTTCAGATTCATCATCTTCTCCATACATGCACATCTAGGTATCCGAGTACTCTGGACCTAGAGGCGAGGCCTCTTCGAGCAATTTGCTCACATGGTCTTCGAAAGTTAGTCTCGGTCTACCTCGACACCTTTTAATATTAACTTTCGCGCATTCTATATTTTCTTCATCATTCGGTCTTAACTCATTCGCTCAACGTGCGCAAACCATCAAAGCACGCCCTTATCCATTTTTGAGACAAGGTCATCTCTCAAACCTGCCATATTGCGAATCTCTTCGTTTCGCTTTCGGTCGGCCATGGTAAGGCCGCACATTTTACGAAGAGATCGCATCTCCACTGCATTCAACCTGCTTTTATGCTTCTTCTGGCATACCCAGGTTTCGCTGCCACATAACAAAGTCGGTACCAACACTGCGTTATGTATTGCAAGGCGTGCACTTTTCACTACGCCTTGCCTTATGACTAACGCAGTCAGGGGACCATTGACTTTGTTCCCGGCAGCGACACGCCTGTCCACATCTAAATCACATCTTCCATACCGGCTAAACGCACTCCCCAAGTATACAATTTCATTCACCTGTTCTAGACATTCCTGATTTACCCAAATTTCGCACTTCGTTCTTTCTTCGTCCCTTTCAAATACCAGAACCTTAGTTTTATTAGCATTCGAACAGAGACCATAAATTTCACATTCTTCTTTCATACACGTGACTAATGCCTGCAGTTCTGCCTCTGATGGTGCAATAAGCACTGCATCATCAGCATACAGCAGAGAATTTACTTTTATGTCACCTAATTTCACACCCAAACAGCTATCTTTCAGCTTCTGTAAACAGCTGTCGAGATACAGTATGAACAGACAGAACAACAAACTCTGTTTTACGCCCGTTTGGACGCTAAACATGGGTGACAGGTCATGCCCTACCCGCACACAGGCTTTACAGTCACAGTAAAGTGACTGCACAGCCCTTAGCAATCGACCGTCCACACCGTACCCCGGCAACAGTTCCAACATTTTCTTCCTTACAACCTTATCAAATGCTTTCTCAATATCCACAAAAGCACAGAAAATCTTCTGGTTAGCAGCCAGAAGCTTTTCCGTGATCATGCGGAGAGAAAACATTTGATCCGTGCATCCTCTTGCAGGTCTAAATCCGCATTGTGCCTCCCATAGAAATCTTTCCGATTTCTCTTGCATCCTTCCTGTCAAAACCTTCGAGTAAACTTTACTTGCTAAACTGGTCAAGCTGATCGCCCGATAGCACCCGCAGTCAAAATGTGAACATTTACCTCTATATAAAGGCACAATGACCGCGGATCGCCAATCATCCGGAACAGCCCCCGTTCGCCAGCACTAATTGCACAGCAGATGAAAGCTGTCCCAGACGCGAGGCCCACCATACTTGACCATTTCAGCAGTAACTCTGTCTAGTCCCGCAGCCTTACCACATTTCAAACTTCTAATCGCACATTCAATCTCTTTCATACTGATGACCTCAGTGTCATCGAGGTCCGAGTCAGGCGTACCAGTCACGGCGTCATCCCCGGATCCCTCACTAAGATCATCACACGCATACATCTCTCTATAAAATTCGCTCCATCGCTGCATGACGTCCGATTTTTCTGAGAGGACGTCATTGGTTCTCGAAAACATTTTGTTCATTCTTAAGGCAGTCGCACCACTCCGGGTCCCTCCAACCTCTCTCCAGAAGAGTTTGGAGTTCTCCTTGAAAATGTGCGACAACCTTTCGTCCGCTTCCATTCTACTCCTTTCACGCACTTCCTTAATCAATGCTTTCGTGTGAACTTTCTGGAGTTTATATCATTCTTTCCTCTTCTCTCTCATATCCTTATCATTAATGCCTTAGATATTAGATAGATATTTATAAAATTCATTAGTCATGAGACTTAATGATTAATGAATGTATTAATGATCATAGAATAAAACATACACATATATATATATATATATATATATATATATATATATATATATATATATATATATATATATATATATATATATATATATATATATATATATATATATATATATATATATATATATATATATATATATATATATATATATATATATATATATATATATATATATATATATATATATATATATATATATATATATTGGATTTAGTTTTTCAGGGACACCATTAGTAGAAATAATTGCAAATGCAAAAAGCATATGCATAAAAATGCATACTAAATTATTCAATCTCTGAATGATGTAATTTATTCTAGTCTTAAAATAATCCAAACAGGATTACGAAATGAGTCGCGATAGCCGGGTGATTGGGTCGTCGGAATTTAGAGTCAAGAGACCCGAGTTCGATTCCCAGATGGCAGGCTCGAACCAATGAGTTTTTCAAAAAATTTACGAATTTTATCGTTGGCTTGGACTTATAGACGGAAACGGGCTCACCACCTGTCACGTTGTCCCGAAAATGACTTCGGTGGAAGGTGGGTCTAAGGGACTTAATTGTCTAGACTAGACCTCTGTCTCTACCCCTGGATTGGGATATATTATATTTTTATTTTTAAGAAGTGAGAAAAAAAATAAAGAAACTAAGACGGCGCTAAGCTATCACGTTGTATCAAATAAGGTCCGTTGAAAGGTGGGTCAAAATATTAAAACAAACGTTTAAAAAAGAAGGAATCAAAAGATTGGTATCGTTTGATGTACGAAAACACAATTAAGTGGCACATAAATACATCGAAAAAGAACATATCCAACTATGACTATGAATTAAAGGTCTATTTATAATTATAATTAAAACTTAATATATCAAATTTATTTTTTTACTGGGAGGATTATAGAAAACAGTAAACCCTCAATATAAAATCTTGGCTAAGGGAAAATTAAATGGGAAAGGTTACGGAAATTGCATTGAATGAACAAACTAGTACACTTCCCTCAACAAACTTTATTTCTTGTCAATGCCTCTTCGCAAAGAATTGATGAAGAATTTTCTGATTTTCTTCTAGGGTTTTATCGAAAATTGTTAGTGAATTCCGAAATAACGTCGACCACGTGGGCAAATCGGGGGGTTTGTGGGCCTCCGGTTTCTACTTCACGCCGATATTCTATGAGGTCGTGGTGCTTCCCCGGTCGAGCCGGCCCATTCACGCAACAACAAAAGCTGACGCGTGGCTCTACCACTGTTAAAACTAACACTGGTAACGGTTACCGACAGATGGCAAGGTAACCGTCTTAATTACACTAAAATTAGGCTGATCGACCTCGGGTAGCAACGTATAACGTGCGATGTGTTTGGTACTTCGATCACCTACCGCTAGCCAAGCGTGACAATCATGGTAAATCCTCCAGGGCAAGGCCTTTGTCCTACATTGAACCAGGTTTAACGACATTTATAATAAAGCTCATTTTAAACTTGAATAAAAATGGAATTACTTAATAGAAGAATAATTTTATTAATAGTAGTGTCAAAAGTTCTTTATGTATTAAATTAATGTCTTAAAGTTTTTCGTTACCTTGACGATAACGTAGGGCGAAACCGGTCGGTAAACATCGAAAAAAAAATGCATCGAAGTTCTTTTCATAGTATATTATTATTGATAAATGTATTATATTATTGATTCTTTAATCAATATCTTTATATAAGTAAATAAATTATTGGCATCTGTGAGCAATTAAACGTGTTGAATTTTTGGGCATTCTTGTTTTTTTGTGAGAGTCGCACTCTCTAATTTTTATAAAAAAAGTTAAAGATATGCCCGGGCACAGTCAATAACATAAGCGTTATGGATAACCGTTGAACCGATAAACGTCAGAAAGGGCTATGACGGAAAATTCTTACACTTTTTTCGTTTAGCCTCCATCCGTACCTTGCGATAAAGAACTTCGCTTCGCGTTCCAAAAGTTAAACCGTTTATTCACTTTTTTGCGCGACAGTAACATCCAGTATGATTAAGTTTGATCAAGGTACAACAATCGCAAGCATAATAAATGAAAAAATAGCGTGGTACAATTTCTTTCAAAACTTAATAGCTTAACAATGTGTCTACAGAAAAAATTGAAGTAGAATTTTCTGATCTTGTTGAGACGAAAATGACCAAAGTTTAATAGAAAATGGTTACTGACTTCTGAAATAATGACGACCTTTGGGAAAAAGTAGTGTAAAGTGGTTTTCTTGCTGTCACCTCCTCAGAAGTCGTGGGTTCGATTTTAGGACGGACAATTAAGAAAACCACTTTTTCCATTAGCTCGAGGCTTATTGTTTATGGTGCTTTCGTTGTGTCTGATTCCATAACCAAAGAGCTTTAGTAGTAGTTATTTAGTGTGTGATAATGTTTATGTTCCTAACTCTTGGGTAAATCTTGGTAAGAAGTCAGGTATTTCCCCAGGAATACAAAAAAAATATCTTCACGCGAGATCTAGACAATTAAGTCTTTTCGACCCACCTTCCACCGAAAAGTTTTTTGGAGATATCGTGACAGGTGGTCAGCCCGTCGCCATCTTAATGTCCAAGCCAACGATATAATTCGTACTTAATCGCCTGCCACCTGGGGATCGAACTCGGGTCTCTTGACTCCAAATCCCGATCACCCAGCTACTCGGCTATCGTGAAACTAGCGCATAGGTATGAATTATTGAAATACGAAGTTCTGACTACCAACTTAATATTGACAATAAAGTTATAAATACTAATCATGAGGTAGCTAAAGTTTTTGAGACTTTTTTTGTGAAATTCCAATTTTGACTACACAGTCGTTGAATTCTTCTTCTGTTGTTGCCGAGACGTTACTGAAGGAAAATGTAAGAGCTTGCACCACAACCTTTAAGTTTGAAGCTGTTAGTTCTAAAGATATTGTGAGAATGTTTAACACTATTGAATGTACGAAAACGGCGGATCTATGGGGAATGTCCGTTGAAGTAATTGCGTCTATAAAAGATTTGATTGCACCTCATTTGTCCATAATATTTAATAGTAATATAAGGCCTGGTGTATTTCCTGATCTCATGAAGCAAAGTAAAGTAATACCTTTATTTAAATCTGGTAGCACTTCGGACCCCACTAACTTTAGACTAATTTCGGGACTACATATACTTAGTAAAATTTTTGAAAAAATTATTCTTGCTCAACTGTTAAGATATTTTAATTTAAATAAACTATTACATTGCAATCAGTTTGGTTTTACAAGGGGTCGCTCAACAACCGATGCTGGTGTTGAGCTGGTATTAAGCATATATGTGAGGCTTGGGAGAGATCACAGGATGTTTCGGGTGTCTTTTGTGATCTCTCTAAGGCTTTTGATTGCGTTCATCATGAAACACTTGTCAGGAGTTGTTTCTACAGTGGTAGAGCCACGCATCAGCTTTTGTTGTTGCATGAATGGGCCGGCTCGACCGGGGAAGTAGTACCTCACAGAATACCGGCGTAAAGTAGAAGTCTAACTTCTCCGTTTCGTCTGGTGAGTGAGGTAACCGGTGGCCCACACCCCCCCCCCCCCAATTCTAGGAAGGGGGGGAGGGTACTCTAAGGGAGGCATCGCATCTGCTATGCCTCTGGTATTGCGGGTGTTCATAGGCGACGGCAATCACTTACCATTAGGTGAGCCACCTGCTCGTTTGCCTCCCTTTTCTATAAAAAAAAAGGAAATTACACCATTACGGTATCAGAGATACGGCTCTTGACCTAACTAAGTCTTATTTATCTAATAGAATTCAGAGAGTGGCAATCAACGGTGCGTATTCCTCTGGATCGACGGTAGCTATGGGCGTACCGCAGGGCTCGATTCTCGGTTCATTTCTTTTTCTCATTTATATTAATGATTTACCTTCCTTACTAGGGAATAAACACGATATAGTATTAATTGCTGATGAAACCTTTATATTATTTAAAATCAAACGTCATATTATTACACTTGACGAGGTAAATGATGCTATGTCAAAAATAGTCCATTGGTTCAATGCTAATAATTTACATTTAAATAGCAATAAGACTAAATGTATAAAATTTTCATCACCTAATGTTAAACAGTTGGGTGATACCAATGTACTAATAACAGTTGAGCTTTGTGGATACAGCTGTTTTTCTCGGAATAACACTTCATGCGAGGCTTCAATGAGGCCCCCATATATCCCAACTTGCGAGTAGGTTAAGCTCTGCAGCATATGCTGTAAGAAAAATAAGACTTTTAACTGATGTAAAAACGGCTAGACTTGTTTAGTTTAGTTACTTCCATAGCATAATGTCATATGGTATTCAGCTATGGGGTCATGTAGCTGACCTATAAACAGTATTTTTTTTACAAAAGAGGGCGAGCTGTATATTGTCTAAATTCCCGAGTAACTTAAGAGTTGCTCTAAGGAGAGAAATTTAAAGAAATTAATATTTTAAACAATGTCCTCTCAATACATATATGAAAATTTAATGTATGTGCATAAAAACATTAAAACTTTTAGCAAGATTTCTGATGTACATAATGTAAATACTAGGAACAAACACAAGCTTGTAACACCGGTTACTAGACTCCATAGAGTAAGCAACTCGTTCATAGGGCGGTGTATACGCTTCTACAACAAAGTCCCGGTAAATATACAAAGCCTGTCTATTATTTGGTTTAAGAAATTTATTAAAGAAGAGCTTTATAGGAAGGGTTATTATAATATAAATCAATATATTAATGAAAAAGTATATAAAAGTATGTAGTGATCGTGACACTTGGCGATCTGTTCTCTCTGGCTACCCCGTCAGGGATTGTGCGTGAAGATAAAATAAAATAAAATAAATAACAAAATATTAATGACAGTAACCCCTGGGTTTGAGGTGATCGCTCCCAAGCTATTTCTAGAAAATATCACATTATATTTGTATAATGCATTATATTGTTAAAAATATTGACCAAAAAGAGGATACCTACGGAGTTTCTTTCGCCTGTTTCTTCTCCGTTAGAGGAACCTCATTACGAAACGGTGGTAGATTATAAAATGACGATCGATAAACGAATGTATGTTCTTATATCGACGAATAAATGATTTGATTTGATTTCAATAAGTTGATTGATGTATGATATTTTTCGTAATTTTTAATTCATCTGGATTGAATTGAAGGTTGTTGAAATTGTTTTTAGAAAATCATTTTGTAACCAACGCGACATCAAAACTTTGTAACGCAATAGTGTATAACTATTGCGTTACAAAGTTTTGATGTCGCATTTGACAGCAAAGGAAGACTTTTAACTATAAATAATATTGTTACTGATACAGGTTTAATAGTTTTGGCAATAAATTATACTTAATTTTCAAAGCATATCTAGTTTAAATTTTCTTTTTTAATTCAGTTTCTAAAGGAATTGTATCCGCGACTTACCGTTGCCGCTGGTGACAAGAGGGCTGGTTCTTTTCTCGCTCAACGGTTAAGTCTAGCCATTCAACGTGGAAATGCAGCCAGCGTTCTTGGTACCATGCCACGAGAAGTAGGGCTCTACGATTATATTAGTTTTTAGTTAATAAGTATTGTAAATATTAACATATTTTTTTCTGTAAATAAATGTTTAAATTCATATTAGAATATCAGATTGTTTAGAATTTGATATAAATAATAGGATGGGAAATCGTTTTAACATTTTATTTTTTTTCTTCAATTTTTTTTGTGGTATCAAGACCGGCAAGTTACAAATAGTGTGATTTTTGCTGCAAATTTATAGCTATAAATTACGAAAAAACTTTCTTTGGCTTATTAACTGATAACATATTTAAAATAAATTACTCGTTTATAAGTACTCTACAGCCAAGATATATATTATTAATATATAGTTTATCTGTAACCATAATTTAATTGACTTTGTTGTTATTAAATTCTCTGGCTACTCCGTCAGGGATTAGAAATGTATTATATATATTATAAATGTATTTTTTCACTATGAAAATGGTCAATATAAAAAAAATTGAAACTGATCACAAAATTATCTTGTTTACACTTATTGTTTATTTTCTATTTTTTTTGATTTTTAAATAATGTATTCATTACTCTCTTAAAGAATGAAAATAAATAAAATATTAATCTCTCCCGCTTAGTTATCTTGAGAATCTCGACCCATATAATCTCGGCTATCCTGAGTATCAATTATAATTAAGTATAGGTACACAATCAGAGTTTTAAGTGTATTTTAAGTATCTTATATTAACTATAGTTTTATAGCCACTTGTCACATTTTCCCAAATAATAAAGTTCGGTGGAAATTAGGTACTTCATTGTCTAAACCTTGGCCTACTTCAGCAAGGGAGAATGCGTGAAGATGAACAAAATGTTCGTTTCAACAATTATAACAATTGAAAATTCTATAAAATTTATTTTCAAAGACGAATAAGCTAAACTATACAAACACATAAACAGAGATGCGCGCGCGTGCGCGCGTGCGCGTGTGTCTGTTTGTTTACACTACTTTTCGCAGGTTTATACTTCTTTTCTTTCACAATTTAGATCCATAATAGAATTACTAAGTAAATGATAGTAAAGGCAACTAAGTAAATGATAGTAAATGTAAGTATGGCGACGGGCTCACCACCTGTCACGTTGTCCCGAAAATATCTTCGGTGGAAGGTGGGTCAAAGGGACTTAATTGTCTAGACTTGACCTCTGTCTACCCCTGTATTGGGAATTGCGTGAAGATATTTATTTATTTTATTATTTTTATGATAGTAAAAACAATTGGCAAGTGTTATTTAAAAAGTCACGATAGCCGTGTGGTTGGGTGGTCGGAATTTCGAGTCGTCGTCACCTGTCACGTTGTCCCGAAAATATCTTCGGTGACACGTGGTTCAAAGGACTTAATTGTCTAGACTAGACCTCTGTCTACCCCCGTATTGATAATTGCGTGAAGATATGTTTTTTTTATTTTCATTAACGTGTAGGGTATATAAGATTTTGTGTGGCTGTATTTAAAGTTAAAGTTAATAAATAAAGTTAAAGTTGGGCTAATGTTTATAACACATTGCAGAAATTTAATGCATGTCATTTTTAATTCTTTATATCTTTATTATGTTTATTATATTTTCTGTCGATTACAAGTTTATTGCTGTTTAAATTGCATGTTATTTGGCGTTACGGAGTTTGTTAAATTTTTACTTCTCTTTAGCTTATTTGTAGAAGCTTCCGCTGATTGATCTTAGTGATCTATTTCTATAGGGGTAGACAGAGGTCGAGTCTAGACAATTAAGTCCCTTCGACCCACCTTCCACCGAAGATATTTTCGGGACAACGTGGCAGGTGGTGAGCCCGTCGCCCTTTTTTTGTCCAAGCCAAAGATATTCGTACATAAGTCTTTGAAAAACCCATTGGTACGAGCCTACCAACTGGGGATCGAACTTGGGTCTATTGACTCGAAACCCACCACCACCCAGCCACTTCCGACCACCCAGCCACTCGCCTATTGTGACTTTTTTAAACTTGTAAGTATAGGTATGTTTATATTCATACGTACAGAACTCTTTTATCCCTTTGAATTCCATGCGCATGTATTATAAGAAATATTAAAATCTCTGAACAGTTCGGGCGTTGGTTTAGTTTAAGAATATGAATACATGTTGATGAAAAAAACAAATAGGATATAACGAATACCAAAATTTCAACAAATCTGTAACAGTCACCGATCGTACATGACAAAAGTGAGTGGACTCCTCGGCCATATCATGTAGTCTTCTTTTCCGAATTTGCGATTGCAGTACCAACATAGTTACAATTTTTTTTCTTTATTTGCCTATATTTCCAATACTGGGATAGACAGAGGTCTAGACATAGACATCTAGACATTCTACCCAACTTTGATCTTGGATATTTGGGAGTGTAGTTTTTTTTTGGTCTGGCCTTTGCCATTTTTAAGGTCAGTGGCGGTCATTAGGGTTAACTGAAGGGATAGCCCTTCAGTTAACCTTAATGACCGCCACTGAAAACGGTGTGGTAAATGCTTAAGCCTACACAACAAGGTACGACGGAATGCATACAACTAAAGTAAGAAAGCAGTTTCAACGAGCCAACGGTTACTGCTTACTATTTTTCTTATGCAGTATCATAGAAGTAATCTTTTAAAGAAACAAAGCAGGGCAGGGAGGTTAGACCTTTGATGACTCGCCTGATTGCTGACAATTCAAGAAATTCATTAACACTCTGCAACGCGCTACGAAAGTTCTTTCTATTGAAGAACAATACATTATTTGCTATGAGCAATATCTTATCATTGATCACTAAAGACACTGCTGCCCGTTATCGCTTCATTTATTTTGGTCTGGTATTTTCGAGATGACTATCCCGCCATCTGTCGGTAGCCAATTGTATTTTCAAGGTTCCCTTAGTTGACTTTTAAGATCCTCACAGATTTTAAACAAAACGATTTTCGGATTTCATCGCGTTTTTTAGTTTTTACAAACTATTTTTATTTCCCGACGTTTCGTTTGTAAAAAGTTTGTAAATACTAATAAAAAATGCGATAAAATCCGAAAATCATTTTATTTAAAATGTGTAGTATTCGCGTAAATACAAGAAATCATTATCCTTACGGGTGTTATTCTAACATCAATAGTACATAGCAAAGTTTTACTTATCAAGTATTATATGAATACCAACAAAAAAAGTTTTATTGCCGTATTTATACTGAAACAAAAGCATCGTTTCAACGTAAATACATGCCCTAACAATGATCCATATTTGTAAATTATCCATGAAGCCTTTGTACCCTACCAAATTGAAATAATGAATTCTATTGTAACGCAAACCTTACTTAATAACCTAAGCAATGATGGTTTGTACTTTACATAAAAATAAATACTCTAACGTCCTCGCCTCGTTGGTAGCGACGAGTCTTCGAAGCTAAGGGTTGCGAGTTCGAGTTCCGCTAGGGCCAAATATTTATGTAATTAATATGAAAGTTTATACTCATAATGATACACTTATAATGATGAATGTTTATATGAATATATATGTATCTGAATATGCATATATGTAATTATATTGTACTGTTTAGGCTGGACACTAATACGGCGATCGCATTACCACTAGTCACGATATAAAAAAAAACTTCGGTGAAAGGTCGAAGGAACCGGATTTTTTAGACCTCTGTTCAACTCAGTGATGAGAAAATGCGTGAAGATATAAAAAAATACTCTGGTTGATCAGGTGACACTGTTATTAATTTATTTTTGATTGCTTAATCAAAACTTTTAATTTAGTTAAGCGTTTCAATTCTGTATAATAAACCTAATTTAAAAGCAAAGGAAGGCATGACAACGTGCCTAGTTCTGTGCTTGATTAAATTTTAATGAAAATTTAATGGAATTAGAGACGAAAGGCGAACCTGTCTTAAATATGGGATATTCATATTCATTTACTGAAATATTACTACAAAACCAATATTAACTAAACGAAAAAAAGTAACAAAGTTAGTATATAATTTGCATTGCACTAGTACTGATGTAAAAAAACTATTTTTAACTAACAAAAACGTCATTATTGTCATTATGACGAATCTTTACAAAACGTCGCGCCTAAAATTTATAAAAATAAAATTTAAATTTAAATCTAGAAATTTACTTAAGTACTTCAAAGTTTTTAACCTGTTCGATAAGCTAAAACCCAGTCAGTGCTGCTGGATGAACAAAATAACGGGGAGTTCTTGGTTAAAAAACTTAGGCAGCATCTTTTTCTTCTTCTTTACAGCTTATCAAGAGTCCACCACTGAACATATGCCTCCCCCAAAGCTTTCTACAAAGAACGGTCCCCAGCCACCTGCATCCTTTGATATCCCGCAACATTCTGCAAGTAGTCACTCCATCTCGGGGGGGTCGTCCTACTCTGCGTTACGAGGTTTCCACTCGAGAACCTACGAGGGCAAACCTAGGCCATAACAACTATGTTAAATTATCATGAAAAATTATTTTCGACACTTATAATTGTTATGTTTATCAAGAATAAAACCTTAATAGAGCAAAAAAAAATTAATATATCGTTGGTGTTGCTTACTTATTAGATATTCATGTATAAATATAAGAAAACAACAAAAAATTTTGTTCTATACGTTGTAAACAATATAAAAAACACCCTTAATTAAGCAGTTGGTGATTTTTCTGAATTCAAATCCCTGTGATGAACGAAACATCATAAAGTTACAATGTTTTTATTGCGTCGCGCGAAACTAAGAACTTTACAGCTCAAACGTTCCATTGCCGTGAATCTCATGAGTTATTATCTTAACGACTTGAAACTTTCATGAAGGAATCACGATAAAATTACAACTCATATAAATTTTTAATACGAATGCGAATAATTATAAGAAATTGCAACGTATTTGTGTAAGAGGTGACTAAGGGCCTTAAAAACAATACCGGCAATCGCCAAATGGCGTAGTAACAATCTCGAAACATACCTGAATAAAATTAACTAAATTAGATACATAGCAGCATCTTTAAAAAGATATTTCTACGTGTTTGTGATAAGCTGCAACCATTCTGATCGCCAACCGGGCGATTATAGGAATTCTACCTTACTAGTCAAGATAGCCGAGTGGTTAAGTGGTCGGAATTTCGAGTCAAGAAACCCGAGTTCGATCCCCAGGTGGCAGGCTAATACCAATAGGTTTTTCAAAAACTTATGTACGAATTAGATAGTTGCCTTGGACATAAAGACGGCGACGGGCTCACCACCTGTCACGTTGTCCCGAAAATATCTTCGGTGGAAGGTGGGTCAAAGGGACTTCATTGTCTAGACTAGACCTCTGTCTACCCCTGTATTGGGAATTGCGTGAAGACATTTATTTATTATTTGTTTTATTTATTTTTGTATACTGTATTCTTTCATATTCTCTCCGTTGCTATCTTCAAAAGGTACTTACTATTTTTACAAACTTTAACAATAAACTGAGTAACATCGAATCGTAGTCATGCATTGCTAGTTTTAAATAAAAATTCCACCGAAAATATTTTTGAGACAACGTGACAGGTGGTGAGCCCGTCGCCGTCTTTATGTCAAAGCCAACTATATATTTCGTACATAAGTTTCTGAAATACCCATTGGTACGAGCCTGCCACATGGGATCGAAGATTTTTTTTTATAGAAAAGGGAGGCAAACGAGCAGGTGGCTCATGTGATGGTAAGTGATTTCCGCCGCCCAATAAAATCCGCAAAACCGTGAGGTATAGCAGATGCGTTACCTCCCTTAGAGTGTCGCCTCCTCCCAGAATTGGGGGAGGGGAGTGTGTAGGACACCGGTTACCTGCACTCACCAGACGAAACGCAGAAGTTTGTTAGACTTATTCACCTTCACGCCGGTATTCTGTGAGGTCGTGGTACTTTCCCTGTCGAGCCGGCCCATTCATGCAACAACAAAAGCTGATGAGTGGCTCTACCCCTGTAAAACTCGCGTCTCTCGACTCGAAATTTCAACCACCCAACCACTCGGCTATCGTGACTTTATATACATGCACAAAATTTTTAAAAATTTTATTTTGATAAAATAAACTGCCTGAGACATGGAGACAATGACAATGTTTTATAAATTTTATGAATGGAAGCTTAATAACTTAATACAATTTCATATAATGTAGTCAATTAAACGACAATGGTAAAAAACAACTTAATTTTACCACAAATTTATGATATTATCACAAAAAAGAAAGCTGTGATTTATAGCGAGGAAAATAACTGTAATCATAGGTTAAAAGGGGCAATTTATATCCCACGACTTATGGTAGTCCAGTTTTAATTTGCGTTATTGTTTTATTTCGAAACGTCATCCATTGTGATTGTTCCGGTCAGTTATGACCACTTTAAGTCATAAAATAGTAATAAAAATACAAAAACAACGATTATAAAATGTGATATTTTTTAATCACGATCGTGGTTGGTACAAAGAACGATCCTGTGTCATTTACCTCCATCGATAACCCACAATATTGTACAGGTCGTCGCTTCATCTTATAGAGGTCGTCCCACACTGTGTTTTCCTGTACGAGGTTACCATTCGAGAAACTCTAGTTCTCACTGATTGTAAGTTCTTGGATAAACTTCAACTAATGCCACTTCAGCGTTCTGATCCTTCCAACAAAGTCGGTTACCATGATTTTTTTATGGATGACAACTTTGGGGAATCCATCACGCAGAGATATACCAAGCTATCTTAGAAGAGCTATTCTATCCAAAGCATGTTTAGCAACTTTGAACTTCTGTATTCAACCTGAAGTAAAGGACTATGTTTCAGATCCATAAGTCTTCACTAGAAACAAGTGCTGGTTGTATATTTTGAGAGAAATAATGGCATAGTTTCCCGTACGCTGCCAAGTTGGATTCATTGATTGTCCTCTGGGTCGAAGGTGAAGGTGTGTATATATCAGCGACAAATTCTCAAAGAAACAATCCATTTGACCTAAAAATTCAAATTTTATTTCGTAAAATTTTATTCTGACAAAAACGTGAGTGAGTATACATAATATTTTATATACTTAGGTATTTCTACTGTTTTTACTAAGTTTTTTTATATGCAACACAGCAGAAAGATATCGGATACCTGTAATTTATTTATAATTATTTTATTTTTTAACAAAAACAACGTTAAAAACTAAGTAATTACATTACTTATGTAACTTCTAATTAGTTAGAATAATGCGTTAAAAGAATTTATGATTTTATTTTATGTTTAAGGATATTCATTATATTCGTCTCTCCAAAGAAGTGGAATACAAATTATGTCGAAATGAGACTTAAACATTGCGCGCTCAATAGTTACGGTTAAACATTCTACGCGGAAACCCAGCCAGCGTTCTTGGTATCATGCCGCAAGGAGTAGAACTGTGCGCTAATTGTAATTTTTAGTTGATAAGTGTTGCGAATAAAAACACAATTTTTTTTTGTAAATAAATTATTGGAAAACAAAATTAAACTTAAAATATACTTTATGTCCATGAAATTTTACTAGAAATAATATAGAAAAGTTTTAGCATAGGAGTAATATACTTATTTTTCACTGAACATTATTCGCCTGTAATAAAAAAATAATAATTTTGTTTTGTTGCGTGTATTTCTGATACTTCATAATCACTCTTAGTATTAAGAGTAGCGGGAATTATAAGTATTGAATTTTTTGATGGGCGTTATAATTTTTCAAGGTACAAGAGAAAGTACAGACTATTAGAATTTTCCTTTTTGGTGTAGTATTTTTGCGTTATTTCGCATTTTTAAAGGATTTTAGAACTTTCAAATAATGAAAATTACTTATGCATGTTGCCATGAAAAAGACATATAGAATTAAAATATTCAAAATGTAATCTATACAAGAACACATAACTTTTGCTAAGAAGTTATTTTCCACTTTTAGAACCGTTTTGCATATTATGTATACTGCACACGAAACATTAACATATTAATGAAAACTTTCATTCCATTTGAGTTCAGCCTTGTGGGATCTAATTTGAAACATGAGATTAGAATATCTTTTATTTGTAATTATCATGACAAACAATTATCTCTCACAGAGCATGTAACGGGATCATTTCAAAGGTTTCTTTAAATTTAACGGCAGCTGCAACGAATGCATTATTGTCTTGTTAGAAATTTTTAGTTGTGATTAAAATGAATAAAAAACATTCAGAGTATGCGTCAAATAAGTGACTGTACGACCTACAAATAATCATGATCTTTCAGGATTTAAAATCAAATTATCATTACTTCAAAAGCAAAAACCCAAAAAAGTTTACTGCGGAAGATACCTGTGGTTTTTCGACTGTTACTGTTATCTTACTTGCTTTTCGAAAATACAAATTTAAGGGCGCTATCATGACCTTTTAATGCATGTCATTTCTAAACTATACAGTCTTATTCTGAAAAGTTACGACATTTCTTAATATGGCATCAAACGCTTGCCGTTTACGATGCCGACAAAAACAAATGTATTCTACGAAACCTTTACTACGTTTTAGTTTGTTAGATCGCCAAATCCCGTATTCAAACGAATGGTATAACACTTTACATTCCTTAAGTTTATTATACGTTGATACATTAAAGCATCTGTTTAAGCATATGATCATGGTTTAATTTTAACTTAAGGTATATTTATTTGCCATAACTTAAAATGCGCAACAGAAAAAGGAATATAAAGCTTAGTCGAGGAGCTACTTGGCCACAAAAGAGGTTAAGCGTAGAGTTTACCACAAGCTTTCATTTCCGTTGTTACGAGTAATATTAATGGCCTTTGCTCAATCCTAGAAAGTTAATACTGTATTTTCTTTTTAGATAACGTAGAAAAACATTTTAATAATTTTTGTCTCAAATTTACACACAATTTCCCATACTTGGGTAGACAAAGGTCTAGACAATGAAGTCCATTTGTCTCATATTTCACCGAAGCCCATTTGGAACAACGTGACAGGTGGTGACTCTATCATTGTCTTATGCTTGTGTCACTCTAGATGTCTAGGAAAGAATAAAATATAAATGGTAATTAACATTTTTAGAATTTAGTTTTTAATTGTTGGGAAACGAACGTTTATAATACAAAATATGTAAAAAAATTATCTTTATGCCATTCTCAGTACACGTCATATAGACTGAGGTCTAGACAATTAAGTCATTTTAAGGTGGGTCACCTTTCACCGAAGTCATTTTTGGAACAATGTGAAAGTGATGAGCCTGTTGCCTTCTTTATGTCCAGGCCAACGATATAAATCGAAGACAAGTTTTTAAAAAACCCGCGTGTACGAGCTTACCACCTACTCTTAAATACCGATCACCCAACCACTGCGCTATCGTGACGTATTTACAAAATAAAAATAAAAAACAAATGTTAAATGGATTACATTTACATTTTGATTTCACAAAAGCAATTTTAAAAATATTGTTACTTCCCTCAGATTAATTTTGTTGAAAATTCCAAGCTATTCTTTTCATTACATTTATCTTCTGTGTGGCGAAATATAGTACAGTAGCACGCAAAGTTACCGCAATTAATCTAATGTCAGAATAACTATACCATATTATAGTTCTAGTATTTTCCTAGACTTTTTCCATGTCACATGATATACAGCTGTTTAACTTATGCTATCAAGGACACTTAGGTATCTTTTCATTATTCGCTAAAATTTTAAACTTTTATAGCTAGCTAAAAAATAGTTGATAATAATTTAATGCAGGATATAGGCCTCAAAAAAAGAAAGGGTTTGCCATAAATGGAGCGCTTGGCAAGCGGATCGGCGATCGCAGTACCAGACACCTTGCTAGACGCTGCTGCCCGTTATCGGCCTAATGAATCGATCAGGAATTTTTCAGGATGGTTATCCTACTATTTGACATGCAGTTAATGAAATGTGAAAGACATAAAAGACTTTTCCCTTAATTACCTCTTACGAAACCCACAGGAAGAAAGGAGGTGGTATATTATTACGCCGATATCACACGACTATACTATTTATTCACATTTTTATAACAAATTAAACGGTATTGTCGAAATTCACCTACTCAATACCTAACTAGGACAAGACTTATACTTGATGTCTGAAGTGGCCTTTGTCAGAAAAATCAACTATTCAAGCTTTCGCCGTCATGTTACTGAAAATTTCTATGCAATTTTAAACGACTTCGAAAAACGCAATTTCACATTTATATTTAAAGATTTTTAAACATACTAAAGAAACAGACAGACATAAAAGTACAGACTAAAACATATTAAATGTTTTAACATGTATTCCACTAAGCCCGAAGTGTACCCATATAAATTTCAAGAAAATATTCAGTTTCTATGGGTGGTAAAATGGAAAATGAAATTTGATATTAGTTCTACCGATACTATTACTTTCATTGATTAAGAATGGTTATCTAAAACTTAATTGAAATTTGAAGTTGTTTAAAAAAATAAGTTTAATGATTTTGTAAAATAGACCATATGTATGTTTTATTATATGGTTGCTTAGATTATTATATGTATGGCTAGATTATATGTCGCTGCCGGGAATAAAGTCAATGGTGCCCTGACTGCGTTAATCAAAAGGCAAGGCGTTGTGAAAAGTGCACGCCTTGCAATACATAACGCACTGTTGGTACCGACTTTGTTATATGGCAGCGAAACCTGGGTATGCCAGAAGAAGCATAAAAGCAGGTTGAATGCAGTGGAGATGCGATCTCTTCGTAAAATGTGCGGCCTTACTATGGTCGACCGAAAGCGAAACGAAGAGATTCGCAATATGGCAGGTTTGAAAGAAAAAATGGATAAGGGCGTGCTTCGATGGTTTGGGCACGTTGAGCGAATGAGTGAAGACCGAATGGTGAAGAAAATATATAGCGCGAAAGTTAATATTAAAAGGTGTCGAGGTAGACCAAGACTAACTTTCGAAGACCATGTGAGCAAATTGCTCGAAGAGAGGAGGGTCAAGAGTACTCGGATACCTAGACGTGCATGTATGAAGAAGATGATGAATCTGAAAGAAGCGAAAGAAGTATGTAGGGATCGTGACACTTGGCGATCTGTTCTCTCTGGCTACCCCGTCAGGGATTGTGCGTGAAGATAAATAAATAAATAAAATAGATTATATGTATGTATGTAGTTTCATACATTCTTATGTTGGAAAACATGTTCAGTAAGCCTGTTGTCATCATACTGTCCATGCCTTCCTCCAAGTGATTGAACTTTCGTTTTCTGATTCAAAAATCAGTTACTATACAGTTATTGCGGCTGCTATGTCTATGGTGTTATATACGTTAATTAAAAATAGGAACGAATGTTTTAAAAGCTCCAAAGTTTGTGCTAAGCTAAGTTTACATACATACATACATAACGGCCTATTGAAGTCCACTATAGGTCATAGGCCTCTCCCATAGGGAGGATTTGCCATAATCACCTCGTTTGGCTAGTGCATCGGCGATCGCTGTAGCAGACCACTCGCACCCTTCAAGGCTGTTTCCCTTAGTCGCCTCATACGACACCTACGGAAAGAAAGGGAGTGGCAATATTCTCACACTGGTACCACACGGTAAGTTAAGCTTAATTACGATAAATAATATTCTCTTCATCAATATTATATCTCAAGATGAAATTCACCACCTTCATAGTAATTTCAAATCTCTTTTCGAGATGCAATCTATCTAAGGAATAGTAGGGATTAATTTTACTACGATACGAAAAAAGAAAAAGGAAACTAACTTATTTTATTGTGTAACAAGGCTCTTTCAGTAATAAAAATAAGACAACATTAATTGAATGAAATGAATTCTTACGCCTGTTGAATTAATTTATGTTTAATGTTTTTTGTTAACTAAAAAAAAATGTCTTCACGCAATTCCCAATACAGGGGTAGACAGAGATCTAGTCTAGACAATTAAGTCCCTTTCACCCACCTTCCACCGAAGATATTTTCGGGACAACGTGACAGGTGGTGAGCCCGTCGCCGTCTTTATGTCCAAGCCAACGATGAAATTCGTACATAAGTTTTTTTTGAAAAACTCATTGGTACTGCCACCTGGGGATCGAACTCAGGTCTCTCGACTCGAAATTCCGACCACCCAACAACTCGGCTATTGTGACTTTTTGTTAACTAATATTGCAAAAAAAATTAGTGAATTTCGAACTTATGAAAACCTTACCTATAAGTGAACTCAAGAAGTTATTTAGGTAAATATTTATGAATTCGATTGCACTACTTGCATTCTTGCCCGCGGGGGCAAGAACAGACGATGTTTGGCTCACTCCGTTACCGCATGTTAGCAGAGCCAGTTTTAACAGTGGGAGAGCCACGCATCAGCTTTTGTTGTTGCATGAATGGGTCGACCGGGGAAGTACCACGACCTTACAGAATACCGGCGTGAAGTAGAACTCTAAAAAAAAACTTCTTTGTTTCGTGTGCAGGTAACAGGAGGCCCATACACCCCCAATTCTTCGGGGGGTAACTGATCTGCTATGCCTCTGGTATTGCGGGTGTTCATGGCAGCGGTAATCACTTACCATCACGTGAGACACCTGCTCGTTTGTCTCCCTTTTCTATAAAAAAAGAGCCCTGGGAACGCTTTCACACACATCCACGACTCAACCCGCGCTTGTCGCTCTAGAGAACCTTTCACCCTCGTTGGGTTGAGAAAGTAGGCTTAAGCGAGCACCTGTTGCCCATCACCTCAAGGCGAATCTGAATTTTATTTTCGCTCCCACATTTCGGGAGTGGAGGCCAGGGAGAGAAATTAATTAAAATACTGACATTCCTCTCCTTTCACTGCCCTACGGTAATCACTGTACCAGTTTACTGTATTAGCCCATCCAGAGTCGAGGAGGATAGGGAAAATGGTCAATTGCAATGCCAAAACTCATCTTCAACTGCGACCCTGTTTCAGCTGCGACGAGTCAGGAGAGAAGCGTACCCAAATCCTTTAAAAAATAAATCTTCATGCTATTCCGAATACAGGGGTAGACAGAGGTCTAGACAATTAAGTCGTCTCGAACCACCTTCCATCGAAAACATTTTGGGACAACGTGATAGTTGGTAACCCTGTCGGCGTCTTAATGTCCATGCCAACGATATAATTCTTACATAAATTTTTGAAAACCCATTGGTCCGAGCCTGCCACCTGGGAATCGAACTCAGATTCCGATCACCAGACTACTCGGCTATCTTGCCTCTACCCATATACTCTAAAGCACAAAATCCAATTCAATAAACTTGAGCTATTAAATAACACTATAACTTTGGTCTAACGCTATAAGGTTAATCCGTTTTGTATAAGCGGTGTCCTGCGTTTTATAAACGAATTGCAACACAGTCGTTTATAAACGATGTTTAAAAATAATTTCAGTTAATCACGTGCAATTCACAAATACTAGAAAAAGGAATTTTTTTAGAGTAGCTTCGAGGAGAAGCCACTCGGCCGCAAAAAAGGTTAGCACGGGATTTAGCGCGAGCCAACGGTACCGTTATTAATATTAATGACTTGCGCCTTAGCGGGTCTGCACAGATTTCACGTTATATATTATATTTTCTAGTAATACCTTCACGACTTACGTTTGTTGGTCCGCGCAATTTTGAAAGTTATCATATTACTATATATATATATATATATATATATATATATATATATATATATATATATATATATATATATATATATATATATATATATATATATATATATATATATATATATATATATATATATATATATATATATATATATATATATATATATATATATATATATATATATATATATATATATATATATATATATATATATATATATATATATATATATATATATATATATATATATATATATATATATATATATATATATATATATATATATATATATATATATATATATATATATATATATATATATATATATATATATATATATATATATATATATATATATATATATATATATATATATATATATATATATATATATATATATATATATATATATATATATATATATATATATATATATATATATATATATATATATATATATATATATATATATATATATATATATATATATATATATATATATATATATATATATATATATATATATATATATATATATATATATATATATATATATATATATATATATATATATATATATATATATATATATATATATATATATATATATATATATATATATATATATATATATATATATATATATATATATATATATATATATATATATATATATATATATATATATATATATATATATATATATATATATATATATATATATATATATATATATATATATATATATATATATATATATATATATATATATATATATATATATATATATATATATATATATATATATATATATATATATATATATATATATATATATATATATATATATATATATATATATATATATATATATATATATATATATATATATATATATATATATATATATATATATATATATATATATATATATATATATATATATATATATATATATATATATATATATATATATATATATATATATATATATATATATATATATATATATATATATATATATATATATATATATATATATATATATATATATATATATATATATATATATATATATATATATATATATATATATATATATATATATATATATATATATATATATATATATATATATATATATATATATATATATATATATATATATATATATATATATATATATATATATATATATATATATATATATATATATATATATATATATATATATATATATATATATATATATATATATATATATATATATATATATATATATATATATATATATATATATATATATATATATATATATATATATATATATATATATATATATATATATATATATATATATATATATATATATATATATATATATATATATATATATATATATATATATATATATATATATATATATATATATATATATATATATATATATATATATATATATATATATATATATATATATATATATATATATATATATATATATATATATATATATATATATATATATATATATATATATATATATATATATATATATATATATATATATATATATATATATATATATATATATATATATATATATATATATATATATATATATATATATATATATATATATATATATATATATATATATATATATATATATATATATATATATATATATATATATATATATATATATATATATATATATATATATATATATATATATATATATATATATATATATATATATATATATATATATATATATATATATATATATATATATATATATATATATATATATATATATATATATATATATATATATATATATATATATATATATATATATATATATATATATATATATATATATATATATATATATATATATATATATATATATATATATATATATATATATATATATATATATATATATATATATATATATATATATATATATATATATATATATATATATATATATATATATATATATATATATATATATATATATATATATATATATATATATATATATATATATATATATATATATATATATATATATATATATATATATATATATATATATATATATATATATATATATATATATATATATATATATATATATATATATATATATATATATATATATATATGCAATCTCCCAATAGGTAAGTCGAGGTCTTAGCAATGAAGTCTTTTTGACTGCCAAAGCTTATTTGGATATGAGACAGTTGGTGAACACATTCAGTCTTAAATTCAGAGCTAACGTAAAATTTTACTTATATGTAAACAAATTTCATATTTATCACACAGATCTTTTTACCTAGCGGGTATCGAACCCGCAACCCTTAGCTCCGAAGGCAGTGTCATTACCAACTAGGGTATCATGTTATACTGTTTCAAAATTATCTTTTATACTAGTTATTACCAAATAGCATGCATTATTATTATTTAAAAGTTTAAAGGCGATGTCAAAAGTTTACCAACTCGAAACTCTTTTGAACTAGACAGACAGTTATTTCATACAAAATAAAGTACAGACATGTAATGGTGAAACCTGGCTATGTCAGAAGAGGAGAACCGCAAATTGACTGCAGTGGAAATGCAATTTCTACGTGAAAAGTGCGGCATTCGCCTATCCGACCGTTAAGAGAACAAATAGCGAGCTAAAAGAACTTATCACTAAAATGTAAAAGGACGTACTATATAGTTCAGGCATATTGGACAAATGAGTAAAGAACGATTGGTGAAGAAAAAACTGTTGAGTGAAGAATAAATGTGGTCTACAGAGACTCATGTTTGAAGACCATTTTAACTAATGCTTGAAGATATGAAAGTGCTATATACTAACTTACTTCACGTGCTGTAAAAATCTACAACCTGAAAGAACACAAGCTAATCAAAACTTGCCTTAAGGAGAATTTGTCATAATCAATATGCTTGGAAAGTGGATTACCGATCGCAGTACCAGACAACTCGTACAGATAGTGTAGTAGTTATAACTAAATAACTTCTATACTATTTAAATACCTATACTGTATATATATATATATATATATATATATATATATATATATATATATATATATATATATATATATATATATATATATATATATATATATATATATATATATACATATATATATATATATATATATATATATATATATATATATATATATATATATATATATATGATCCATGTCAATAGTCAGTTGAATTGGAGGTTTTTACACAGCCTATGAATAATTAAGGTTTCTATTAGTAAACAATGAAGTACATATTTTGATGATTTAGTAAAAGAAACGCCTTTCCCAGTACAGGTGTAGACAGAGATCTGGTCTAGAGAATTAATTCCCCTTTAGTTTTACGTGATTAGTCTTTGAAAAAAGCCATTGGCCACCTGGGGATCGAACTCGGGTCTCCAGACTTGAAATCCGATCACCGAACCACTCTGCTATCGTGACTTTACGTGATTATTTAGTGATTAATATTATTTTCATGTAACGGATATTGAAATGAATGTAATTATTTTAAATAACGTATGTAATTAACTAAATTAAAATAATAAAATACTATCACGGTTTATCATGTAAATCACTTGTTATTTTAATCTATCTGGTATTGTGTTTGTATTAATTTACATATTGAAATTTTTAAAAGTACTTAAACTATAACACTATATGTTTTACACTCCAGTATTGAGTTGATATATACATAGATAGGGACAAATCACTAGCATTGCTATGATCGCAAAGTAAGATACTATAGTCCTTGCACACACACACCCAGATCTGAGAAAATGTAGAAAAAGTGGTTTCCTACATTGACCTGTCCCTGAATTGAACCCGGGACTTCAGAGCTACTGTCACCTTGAAAACCGGTGTCAGTGCCTCTCGTCTACGGAGGTCATTGATCTCGGAGATTTTCCGTTCTGTAGAGCTCATTCTGGAAAATAAATCAAACAAGAAAATACTATCATGTAAATCACTTGTTATTTTAATCTATCTGGTATTGTGTTTGTATTAATTTACATATTGAAATTTTTAAAAGAACTTAAACTATAACACTATATGTTTTACACTCCAGTATTGAGTTGATATATACATATATATATATACATATATATATATATATACATATATATATATACATATATATATATACATATATATATATATATATACATATATATATATACATATATATATATACATATATATATATACATATATATATATACATATATATATATATATATACATATATATATATACATATATATATATATACATATATATATATACATATATATATATATATATACATATATATATATACATATATATATATATATACATATATATATATATATATATGATCCATGTAAATAATAAGTTGAATTGGATGTTTTACACAGCCTATGAATAATTAAGGTTTCTATTAGTAAACAATGAAGTACACATTTTGATGATTTAGTAAAAGAAACGCCTTTCCCAGTACAGGTGTAGACAGAGATCTGGTCTAGAGAATTAATTCCCTTTAGTTTTACGTGATTAGTTTTTCAAAAAGCCATTGGCCACCTGGGGATCGAACTCGGGTCTCCAGACTTGAAATCCGATCACCGAACCAATCTGCTATCGTGACTTTACGTGATTATTTAGTGATTAATATTATTTTCATGTAACGGATATTGAAATGAATGTAATTATTTTACATGACGTATGTAATTAACTAAATTAAAATAATAAAATACTATCACGGTTTATCATGTAAAAAACTTGTAGTAAACAAAAATTTAGCTTCAATAAAATAAACGTCAACAGTAACTAAAAATGAAATCTTACTTTTAAAATGAACTTTACTTTTAGAAACTATATTTCACTAGCTAAACCTAGCAATACTTTGACTTCAGACTGTTATTAAAATCAATAAAATAGTATTAATCTTTAAAGACAAGAATGGAATGAATATTATTTCTCAGATCAGAGTTTGTTTTTCAGTTTGCGTGTGATGTTGTTCCTATGTATGTACTTATTTAATCTATTTTTATATTCACAAATCATCGAATGCCCTACAATTTTTTATAAAATCACCACAGTGCCAATTTTTTTATTCGTTTTACTTCTCTATTCAAGTGAATTTTCTCCTAGATTGCAATAACTGCGCTTTGAAATTCAAATAGCCTGAAAATATTCTTGTGACTACCAAATTATAGGGCGACCCTTATTCGGAGTTGAAATCAGAAAATATCATGCGATTCCAGCAGTAAGTCTTTGAAATCTGAGTAAACTGACGCGCTATGTTCCGCTTTTAAATAATATCCAGGGACCAAGATAATGCTTGTGTAAAGTCACTTTTAAAATGAACTTTACTTTTAGAAACTATATTTCACTAGCTAAACCTAGCAATACTTTGACTTCAGACTGTTATTAAAATCAATAAAAATAGTATTAATCTTTAAAGACAAGAATGGAATGAATATTATTTCTCAGATCAGAGTTTGTTTTTCAGTTTGCGTGTGATGTTGTTCCTATGTATGTACTTATTTAATCTATTTTTATATTCACAAATCATCGAATGCCCTACAATTTTTTATAAAATCACCACAGTGCCAATTTTTTTATTCGTTTTACTTCTCTATTCAAGTGAATTTTCTCCTAGATTGCAATAACTGCGCTTTGAAATTCAAATAGCCTGAAAATATTCTTGTGACTACCAAATTATAGGGCGACCCTTATTCGGAGTTGAAATCAGAAAATATCATGCGATTCCAGCAGTAAGTCTTTGAAATCTGAGTAAACTGACGCGCTATGTTCCGCTTTTAAATAATATCCAGGGACCAAGATAATGCTTGTGTAAAGTCACTTTTAAAATGAACTTTACTTTTAGAAACTATATTTCACTAGCTAAACCTAGCAATACTTTGACTTCAGACTGTTATTAAAATCAATAAAAATAGTATTAATCTTTAAAGACAAGAATGGAATGAATATTATTTCTCAGATCAGAGTTTGTTTTTCAGTTTGCGTGTGATGTTGTTCCTATGTATGTACTTATTTAATCTATTTTTATATTCACAAATCATCGAATGCCCTACAATTTTTTTTATTCGTTTTACTTCTCTATTCAAGTGAATTTTCTCCTAGATTGCAATAACTGCGCTTTGAAATTCAAATAGCCTGAAAATATTCTTGTGACTACCAAATTATAGGGCGACCCTTATTCGGAGTTGAAATCAGAAAATATCATGCGATTCCAGCAGTAAGTCTTTGAAATCTGAGTAAACTGACGCGCTATGTTCCGCTTTTAAATAATATCCAGGGACCAAGATAATGCTTGTGTAAAGTCACTTTTAAAATGAACTTTACTTTTAGAAACTATATTTCACTAGCTAAACCTAGCAATACTTTGACTTCAGACTGTTATTAAAATCAATAAAAATAGTATTAATCTTTAAAGACAAGAATGGAATGAATATTATTTCTCAGATCAGAGTTTGTTTTTCAGTTTGCGTGTGATGTTGTTCCTATGTATGTACTTATTTAATCTATTTTTATATTCACAAATCATCGAATGCCCTACAATTTTTTATAAAATCACCACAGTGCCAATTTTTTTATTCGTTTTACTTCTCTATTCAAGTGAATTTTCTCCTAGATTGCAATAACTGCGCTTTGAAATTCAAATAGCCTGAAAATATTCTTGTGACTACCAAATTATAGGGCGACCCTTATTCGGAGTTGAAATCAGAAAATATCATGCGATTCCAGCAGTAAGTCTTTGAAATCTGAGTAAACTGACGCGCTATGTTCCGCTTTTAAATAATATCCAGGGACCAAGATAATGCTTGTGTAAAGTCACTTTTAAAATGAACTTTACTTTTAGAAACTATATTTCACTAGCTAAACCTAGCAATACTTTGACTTCAGACTGTTATTAAAATCAATAAAAATAGTATTAATCTTTAAAGACAAGAATGGAATGAATATTATTTCTCAGATCAGAGTTTGTTTTTCAGTTTGCGTGTGATGTTGTTCCTATGTATGTACTTATTTAATCTATTTTTATATTCACAAATCATCGAATGCCCTACAATTTTTTATAAAATCACCACAGTGCCAATTTTTTTATTCGTTTTACTTCTCTATTCAAGTGAATTTTCTCCTAGATTGCAATAACTGCGCTTTGAAATTCAAATAGCCTGAAAATATTCTTGTGACTACCAAATTATAGGGCGACCCTTATTCGGAGTTGAAATCAGAAAATATCATGCGATTCCAGCAGTAAGTCTTTGAAATCTGAGTAAACTGACGCGCTATGTTCCGCTTTTAAATAATATCCAGGGACCAAGATAATGCTTGTGTAAAGTCACTTTTAAAATGAACTTTACTTTTAGAAACTATATTTCACTAGCTAAACCTAGCAATACTTTGACTTCAGACTGTTATTAAAATCAATAAAAATAGTATTAATCTTTAAAGACAAGAATGGAATGAATATTATTTCTCAGATCAGAGTTTGTTTTTCAGTTTGCGTGTGATGTTGTTCCTATGTATGTACTTATTTAATCTATTTTTATATTCACAAATCATCGAATGCCCTACAATTTTTTATAAAATCACCACAGTGCCAATTTTTTTATTCGTTTTACTTCTCTATTCAAGTGAATTTTCTCCTAGATTGCAATAACTGCGCTTTGAAATTCAAATAGCCTGAAAATATTCTTGTGACTACCAAATTATAGGGCGACCCTTATTCGGAGTTGAAATCAGAAAATATCATGCGATTCCAGCAGTAAGTCTTTGAAATCTGAGTAAACTGACGCGCTATGTTCCGCTTTTAAATAATATCCAGGGACCAAGATAATAAATAAATAAATAAATATCTTCACGCAATTCCCAATACAGGGGTAGACAGAGGTCGAGTCTAGGCAATCACGTCCCTTCGACCCACCTTTCACTGAAGATATTTTCGGGACAACGTGACAGGTGGTGAGCCCGTCGCCGTCTTTATGTCCAAGCCAACGATATTCGTACATAAGTTTTTGAAAACCCATTGGTACGAGCCTACCAACTGGGGATCGAACTCGGTCTATTGACTCGAAATTCCGACCACCCAACCACTCGGCTATCGTGACCAAGATAATGCTTGTGTAAAGTCACTTTTTTAAAAATTAACAAACTCAAACATAATTTGAATCTGAATGAAGCGAAAGAGATATATAAGGATCGTGACACTTGGCGATCTGTTCTGTCTGGCTACCCTGTCAGGGATTGTGCGTGAATATAAATAAATAAATAAATAAAATAATTTGAACATGGGGTAACGGTGTATGTTAAGTAAGTAATATTGCCACTCCCTTTCTTCCCGTGGGTGTCAAGAGCCCACTAACAACCTTAAATAATGTTATGGTAACCGATAGAAGGCGGGATTACCATCTCTTCAAAAATATCAAACCAAAAATCGCCAAACCGCCTGCTAAGCGTGGCAATTATGGCAAATAATCGCAGTGGGAGATGCCCATGCCCTTCTGTGGACTTCAATAGGCCGTTATGTATGTATGCATGTAAACATAATTTTACCTTAAATGGTACGCTTTTAGAACGATTTAGGGATAGTAATATTAAACTTGAAGTACTTCAGTCGCTACCTTAGTTACTTGTTTCAATTATATTCTTCACTGTGTACTAACATTAATCAACTATATGAGTTTTTTAACCATTCAGTCATTGATATATGTAACATTAATTACATCCATGTAGTTATTTTTTTAATTTACCACCATAATAAGACACATAGGCGAAACTCAGTAGGAATTCCCTTTATACAAAAATATACAGTTACAATAACAGTGACAACATCACATACACATACATACTCTGATTTGGGAGTAAGAATTTGTGTTATGGAATAGGTACCGCAAACATCCAGACCCGAGAATTTACTTATCTTCACGCACAACCTCTAACGGGGAAGCCACAGACAGCAGATTGCTAAGTATCACGATCCTAACATATTTCTTTTGCTTCCTTCAAATTCAACATTTTCTTTATCCATGCACGTCTAGGTATCCGAGTACTGTGGACCCACCACTCTTCAAGCAATTTTATCACATGGTGTTCATTAGTCTTGGCACCTTTTAACGTTAACTTTGCGCTATGTATTTTCTTCACAATTCATTCTTCACTCATTCGCTCAACGTGCCCAAGCTATCGAAGCACGCCCTTATATTATAATGATAATATCATCTTTCAAATCTGCGATGTAAAGCAGGTGGCGAGCTTGTCGCCGGCTTAATGTCCAAACCAACAATATGAATCGAATAAACGTTTTGAAAAAATATTGGTATAAGCCTGTCACCTGGGGATCGAACTCGGTCTATTGACTCGAAATTCCGACCACCCAACCACTCGGCTATCGTGACCAAGATAATGCTTGTGTAAAGTCACTTTTTTAAAAATTAACAAACTCAAACATAATTTGAATCTGAATGAAGCGAAAGAGATATATAAGGATCGTGACACTTGGCGATCTGTTCTGTCTGGCTACCCCGTCAGGGATTGTGCGTGAATATAAATAAATAAATAAAATAATTTGACCATGGGGTAACAGTGTATGTTAAGTAAGTAATATTGCCACTCCCTTTCTTCCCGTGGGTGTCGTAAGAGGCCACTAACAACCTTAAATAATGTTATGGTAACCGATAGAAGGCGGGATTACCATCTCTAAAAATATCAAACCAAAAATCGCCAAACCGCCTGCTAAGCGTGGCAATTATGGCAAATAATCGCAGTGGGAGATGCCCATGCCCTTCTGTGGACTTCAATAGGCCGTTATGTATGTATGCATGTAAACATAATTTTACCTTAAATGGTACGCTTTTAGAACGATTTAGGGATAGTAATATTAAACTTGAAGTACTTCAGTCGCTATCTTAGTTACTTGTTTCAATTATATTCTTCACTGTGTAGTAACATTAATCAACTATATGAGTTTTTTAACCATTCAGTCATTGATATATGTAACATTAATTACATCCATGTAGTTATTTTTTTAATTTACCACCATAATAAGACACATAGGCGAAACTCAGTAGGAATTCCCTTTATACAAAAATATACAGTTACAATAACAGTGACAACATCACATACATTACTCTGATTTGGGAGTAAGAATTTGTGTTATGGAATCGGAAAGAATAAAGGTACCGCAAACATCCAGACCCGAGAATTTACTTATCTTCACGCACAAACTCTAACGGGGAAGCCACAGACAGCAGATTGCTAAGTATCACGATCCTAACATATTTCTTTTGCTTCCTTCAAATTCAACATTTTCTTTATCCATGCACGTCTAGGTATCCGAGTACTGTGGACCCACCACTCTTCAAGCAATTTTATCACATGGTGTTCATTAGTCTTGGCACCTTTTAACGTTAACTTTGCGCTATGTATTTTCTTCACAATTCATTCTTCACTCATTCGCTCAACGTGCCCAAGCTATCGAAGCACGCCCTTATATTATAATGATAATATCATCTTTCAAATCTGCGATGTAAAGCAGGTGGCGAGCTTGTCGCCGGCTTAATGTCCAAACCAACAATATGAATCGAAAAACGTTTTGAAAAATATTGGTATAAGCCTGTCACCTGGGGATCGAACTCGGGTCTTTTGACTCGAAGTTCCGACCACCCAACCACTCGGCTATCGTGACCAAGATAATGCTTGTGTAAAGTCACTTCTTTTTTAAAAATTAACAAACTCCAAACATAATTTGAATCTGAATGAAGCGAAAGAGATATATAAGGATCGTGACACTTGGCGATCTGTTCTGTCTGGCTACCCCGTCAGGGATTGTGCGTGAATATAAATAAATAAATAAAATAATTTGACCATGGGGTAACAGTGTATGTTAAGTAAGTAATATTGCCACTCCCTTTCTTCCCGTGGGTGTCGTAAGAGGCCACTAACAACCTTAAATAATGTTATGGTAACCGATAGAAGGCGGGATTACCATCTCTAAAAATATCAAACCAAAAATCGCCAAACCGCCTGCTAAGCGTGGCAATTATGGCAAATAATCGCAGTGGAGATGCCCATGACCTTCTGTGGACTTCAATAGGCCGTTATGTATGTATGCATGTAAACATAATTTTACCTTAAATGGTACGCTTTTAGAACGATTTAGGGATAGTAATATTAAACTTGAAGTACTTCAGTCGCTATCTTAGTTACTTGTTTCAATTATATTCTTCACTGTGTAGTAACATTAATCAACTATATGAGTTTTTTAACCATTCAGTCATTGATATATGTAACATTAATTACATCCATGTAGTTATTTTTTTAATTTACCACCATAATAAGACACATAGGCGAAACTCAGTAGGAATTCCCTTTATACAAAAATATACAGTTACAATAACAGTGACAACATCACATACACTACTCTGATTTGGGAGTAAGAATTTGTGTTATGGAATAGGTACCGCAAACATCCAGACCCGAGAATTTACTTATCTTCACGCACAAACTCTAACGGGGAAGCCACAGACAGCAGATTGCTAAGTATCACGATCCTAACATATTTCTTTTGCTTCCTTCAAATTCAACATTTTCTTTATCCATGCACGTCTAGGTATCCGAGTACTGTGGACCCACCACTCTTCAAGCAATTTTATCACATGGTGTTCATTAGTCTTGGCACCTTTTAACGTTAACTTTGCGCTATGTATTTTCTTCACAATTCATTCTTCACTAATTCGCTTAACGTGCCCAAGCTATCGAAGCACGCCCTTATCAATTATAATGATAATATCATCTTTCAAATCTGCGATGTAAAGCAGGTGGCGAGCTTGTCGCCGGCTTAATGTCCAAACCAACAATATGAATCGAATAAACGTTTTGAAAAAAATATTGGTACAAGCCTGTCACCTGGGGATCGAACACGGATCACTTGACTCGTAGTGACATCATCCAACCATTAGGCGGTCGTGACTTTACGTGTTTTCATTTGAGATTTTTGAGTATATTATAAATACATAATTTAGAGCGTTAAGGCAGAAGAATATACGATTCCAAACATGCTCCCTGTCCCGCACCCGCTCCCCCTCCCGCTCCCCCTCCCACTTCCCCTCCCGCTCACGAAACCGGCACCTCAGAGCTGGCGACATCATGAAAATCAGTGTACACACTACACGTCCACGGAGGTAGTCAAGATTGTGTTACACTTAATCAAATTTGGTATGATTTGACTTTTGATAAATTAATTGAAGAAATTATTTTAGAGGTCGTATCGGCGGTGATTTGGTTTTTGATTTTAAAAACTTGAGTGTGAATTTAATGAAAACAATTACAAAAACTATGTCGTCGATAGTAAATTAATTGTCTATGATATAGTTATTGTATTTTTTTTTCAGTTCTGAGCCACGCGGAGCAGAGTTGAGGACGTTAATCTAATCCAAGCTTTTTCTAAAGGATTACTCGAGAAGACTTTACGCCGAGATTGTGCTATATTTTTGTAAAAAGAAAAAGTATGCGAGGGTCTTGATTTCTGGCGATCTATGGTCTCATTCAGGGTCTTCGCGTGGAGATATAATAATTATATTTATACGAGAGGCAATTTAAAATGTACATAAACATTTTTCGTCGTCAAAAACGTAGATGTTCTATATTTGCATCTATTTATGTTTATTTATTTTGAGATATAAGATTTTATTTTTTGTTTATTGGCGCTGGCTCCTATTTGACATTCAGTCGAAATGGTAGTGATACTAAATGTCTTCCCTAGGATGTAGAACTTGGATGGAAACACCGACCACAAAGTCACAATTTTGTCCTTCTGACCAACATTTCACTGGGGCTTATGTAAATTACAAGTGGCAGGCCTATCGCCTTAGTGTCCAAGCTATATAGCCAATAAAATTTGCATATATTTGGAGATAGAGATTGTAGAAAACTCGCAGTATCAGACACCTCGTACCTTACCCGTCACAAGAAAGCTTAGCTTTGGTCTTACTTTAGTTCATAATTTTGTTCGCATGGTTATCTCTCGGTTGCTATGTTCTTAGGTAGGATTTTCCCATAGTTGCTAACTGACTAACAGCTAATAATTACTCTGATAAGACACGAAAATCACCATTTAAATAAAAGAAATAAATATTAAAATACAAACAGTAAGTAAAATAGTATGCATACTATTTTACTTCGTATATAGTAAGAAGCACTACGCTTAAATGGAAGTGAATCTAGTTTGTTATCAAAATGTCATTTGTAACGCCATCGGCGATGGAACTAAATGCATTTACTCACTAAACTATGAGTAATACAACTACGCAGCTTTCGAGCTTCAACGAATTCGCAAAAGCAAGGGTATTCTACAAAATTTATCGACGTATAATATTAGAAATGAGAAATGTTTTTATTAAATAATTACGTTGCACTATTCCGCATGCAAAAAATTAAGGGCATATGTTATCTGGTCCGAAGAGAAGAGAAGTGCACCATAGATGAAAACCCTTTCCATAGATGCATTCAGTAATTCTACTGGATGCACCAATACCACTACACTCGAAACCAGGAACCTTTACCAAGGCATTCATTCATTTCATTCGCCACAAAACAAGGCATTTTCAAGCTTGTAGACTCCAGATGAGCGACCATAGATTCGTGTTTGACATGAGACGAGTTTGTTTTCTCTTCGGACCAGGTAACAAATGACTTTCGCTTTCTGTAATCTTAATGCCTAAATTTGCGCAATATATTACCCTTGTTGAATACGTGTACTATGTTAAATTTTACCAGTAGCTTTTCACCATTAGATGCAGCATTTCTAAAACTGTGTAATAAAAAGTCAATAAAATTTTAAATTCTGAGTACCCTTAAAAGCTTTTAAAGGTACTCAGAATAAAATATTTTTCTTTCCGTCGTATTTTAAATCGTCAAGAGGAATTTCTTAAACCTATGGACATAGATAATTTCTTAATGCAAATTGTGATGTTTATTACATTAGTTCTTCTTAGATAGCTTTTTTTAAGTTAGAAATCACTTGAAATGTCTGTACTCGCCCTGTTGGCGGCAAAGATTAGATTAGTTCGGAGTTTTACTTCGACGTTTACGTTCGACGATATTGGATTTTAGGATATTGGCATTGATACCTACCACATTTAGCCCACGGAAATTAGGCAGAGTAGGGACTGGATTATCGTAATACCCCCTAATACACTACTCTACCCCCGCGTTCCTACGGCGGCCACATCGGGGATGCGGCCCTAAGGTAAGGTAATTCTTTATTATTTAAAAATTCCTTTTTTTATATTTCTTCATCCATTGCGACTACACTTCTAAGATAAGCTAGCAACCTACATAGTCTAAAAACGAGCATCCGAAGTCTGAACTGACCCACCAAACCACTTTTATCAACCACCTTGCAAGGGCCATCCCCGCAGTTACCTCCTGTTTTACCGTAGCCACGGTCATTAAACCCCAACATCGCACAAAGGCCGGGCACTGTTCGAAAGACACGAATGACAACCTCTACCAAACCCCATAAGTAGGAGTAATAAAGTTGTTTGTAAAAATATTCGCATGCCTATATTTTGCTGTAAAGTTGAGTCACATTACAAAAATAAAGATTGTACAAACAAAACAAAAGTATTAGCATTTATTACCACATCATTGCTATCATATTCTCTTTGAGAATAACTTAATTAACCTATCAGCGGTATCTTGATAACATCGTGACAGATTACTAAAACACAACAGAACCTAACTGGGCGCAATATATTATCTATGCACAGAGAACTTGCACATACATTCATAAAATACACACATAACAACCTGTTAAAGTCCACTGCACGACATAGGCCTCTCCCATAGGGAGGATTTGCCATAATCGCCACGCTTGGCAAATGGATTGGCGATAACAGTAACAGACCAGGCGCCTCGGACGCTGCTGCCCATCTTCAGTACGATTATTTTGGTCTGATATTTTTTAAATATGGTTATCCCACCATCTATCGCTTGCCATTATGATATTCAAGGCTGTTTCCCTTAGTCGCCTCTTACGATACCCACGGGAAGAAAGGGAGTGCCAATATTTTATTTATTTATTTAAGCTTCAATGCACAGTGTAGTACATATGGCGGACTTAATGCCAAGTGGCATTCTCTACCAGTCAACCATCAGGCTAAACAGAAATAAAATAAAATAATAAAATAAAATAAAAAATATTCGTACGCCGTTACCACACGGTCCCGTATACTACACTACACTAGACAATAATTACAAAAATGTCATAATGGGTAGATTAATACCACTTTAGTCATTTTGGTAATTTTAATAAATTAACACTTTAATGTATCTTAAATGTCATAAAATATTTTACTGCGCCATTGAAGTGTTATCAAATCAAATCAAATCATAAAAATCATATTCATCATCATTCGTCGACAAAAGAACATACATTAGTTTATCGATAGTAATTTTTAATCTACCACCGTTTCGTAATGAGGTTTCTCTAACGGAGAAGAAACAGGCGAAAGAAACTCCGTAGGTATCCTCTTTTATGGACAATATTTTAAACAATATAATGCGTTATACAAATGTGATGTGATATTTTCTAGAAATAGCTTGGGAGCGATCACCTCATTCCTAGGGGTTACTGTCATTAATATACTCATTTATATTATAATAACTTCCTATGAAGCTTTTCTTTAATAAATTTCTTAAACCTGTTAATAGACACATTTATTGGGGCTTTGCACATTTACCGGGACTTAGTTGTAGAATATTTAGGTAATTAAGAAATTGTTGTTATTGTTAGGTAATTAAGAATTTTGTGTTCAAATTTTTTTTCCGATGAAATGAGCGTTATTTGAACCCGAGACACGAATCAGTTTACTTTTTAAATCTCTCTTTTGTTTACCTCTTTAGGGCGTTACTTACTTAATATCCAGAACGTTATAGCTATAAAATATAGCTATAAAGTTCTGGATATTAAGTAAGTAAGTATCAATACTATAACGATAATTTTAAACCATGTAGCTATCCCGAACTTTGTGATATTAAAAATTAAAAATTATACACCATTCACTTATTTGAGTAACTTTGGTCTGTTATTTATTGAAACAGACTTATATCGGTAGCGATTGCTACTATCAAGACTATTCCATTTGTTACTGTTAATTCTTACACACACTATTAGCAAATTTTAATTTATTAATAGTATAAATAGTACCGTAAGTATGTAATGTATTCAAACATTGCTCAAAAACTTATGTACGAATTATATTGTTGGCTTGGATATAAAGAAGGAGACGGGCTCACCACCTGTCACGTTGTCCCGAGAATATCTTACGTGGTAAGTGGGTCGAAGGGACTTAATTGTCTAGATTAGTATACCCTGTATTGGAAATTGCGTGAAGATATTTATATTTATTTCATATATTACATACTTACAGCAAATAATGTAGATGTCAAAGTACATCCTAAACTTAACTGGTAACGGATGTTTTCGTTACTCTGTTTGAAATTTGAAATTTAATTATAACTGAACGTTGTAACTCTTTTTGTTTAAAAAGCGTGCGCTATTTCTATTTAGATCTGCTAAAAAAAAGGTTCATACTTTAAAAAGTACTTCTAACCCAAAATTAAATTTCGCTTAACTTATTTTTTAATGGAACTGTCACTAGCCTTACAAATTAGCGATTCTAAATCAAAACATGTTTGGAAAACACCTTTTCTTATGGCGAGCTCCGTGGGCAAGTGGCGTATACACCGGTTAACGTAATTCAGCCCTGAAGTCCGGGGTTCGATTCCCGGTCGGGTTGATGTAGAAAAACACTTTTTCTACACTATCGGGCTTGGGTGTTTGTAGTACCTTCGTTGTTTCTGATTCTATATTACACGTGCTTTAGTTATTAAGAGATCAGAGCAATGTAAAAGTAAAATATTCTTTATTGTACACCAAGACTGACATAGAAATTACAATTATAATGGACATTAGTACAAAAGGCGGCCTTATCGCTTAAACAGCGATCTCTTCCAGGCAACCTTAGGGAAAAGGATTCTTCTAAAGAAAGCGGAAAGGGTGTACAAAATAATACGTATACTACATATATATATATACGATATAAAACCAAAGAAATTATATATAAAGGATTAGAAGTTATATGGAAAACAAATTTTCTATAAGCAATAGACGACAGATTATTAAAAGGATAGGTAATGAAGTTTTAATTTAGTTCTAAAGATAGAAAGAGATTGAGATTGTCTAATATAAAGGGGAAGAGAATTCCAAAGTCGTATAGCAGTTACAGTGAAAGAGTTAGCATAGAAGGAAGAAGAGTGTTTTGGAGTACTTAGCAGAAAATTATTTTGTGATCGGAGTGGAAAAGAATGTAAACTACTTAGATATTCAAATCTATCCTTCAAGTAATGTGGAGCATTGGGATTGAACAGAATGCAGTAAAGTAGATGAAGAATATGAGTATTCCTGCGAAGGCGAATTGGAAGCCACTTGAGCTTAAGGCGAAATTCGGAGATGTGGTCATATTTTCGCAACCCAAATATAAACCTTATGCAATAATTCTGAAGCCGCTCAAGTTTGTTAAGTTGCTCTTCGGTTAGATCAAGATAACAAGTGTCCGCGTAATCAAGGATCGGTAGGAGGAGAGACTGAGCCAGCACAATCTTAGTAGGAAAGGGGAGTATGTTGCGCAATCTTCGGAGAGAACCTATTGCGACAAACATCTTTCTGCTTAGCTCACTCATTTGTGGTACCCAAGATAATGTTTTATCAAAAGTAATGCCTAAATTTTTGACCTTGTCACTATATGGTATAACGATCCCTTCGAAAAGTACCGGCGGAAGCTGTGATAAAGTTACACGCGACATTAGTTTAGTGCCTCCAATGATAGTGACTTGGGTCTTCAAAGGGTTTACTTTGAGCCCAAACGAATTACACCAATTAGAGATGCTGATTAGGTCTGTATTAACTAAATTAATCGTGTTAGGTAAATCCTGTATCTTACATTGCAAATAAATTTGTAAATCATCTGCATATAGGTGGTAGAAAGAATTAATACGTGAACAAATCGAATTGATGAAAATAGAGAATAATAGAGGAGACAACACGCCACCTTGCGGAACGCCAGCAATGACAGCAGACCAGTCAGAAAACGTGTCATGTATTCGTATACGCTGCCGGCGTCCATGCAAGTAACTATGAAACCAACCAATTACCCCAGGAGATATGTTAAGAGAACTTAAAACAGCAAGTAGAATATCAAAGTCTACAGTATTGAAAGCATTACTAAAATCAAGCAATGTCAGGACTGTAACTTGTTGATTATCCATACCCAGCCGGATGTCGTCAGTGATTCTGACCAGAGCAGTTGTCGTACTATGACCAGGACGGAAACCAGACTGGAAAGAGTTCAGAAGGTTATTATAAGAAAGAAATTTACTCAGCTGTTGGTGTATAAGGCGCTCAAGTGCTTTAGACAGAAAGGAAAGAATGGATATGGGACGGTAGTCCGCTAAAGAGGGATGGGATTTTTAGGAAGTGGAGTTACTAAGGCGTCTTTCCAAACTGTAGGAAAAGACTGGAATCAAGGGAATGATTAAAATTTGTGTGATAATAGGAGCAATGACGTCGAGTATAGGGATGATCATTTTACGACTAATGCAGTCAGAACCAACTGCATCAGATGTAATGGCTAATATATTCTTCTTAACATCACTGACAGTAACTTGGCTAAAAGAAAAGATGGAAAGTCAGGAGTTGATGTAGCAGAAAGTTGATTAAGAGTGTTTTGCTTCGTTGTATTATTTACAATAGAGGAAGTGAGGAAATGCGTATTGAGCATATTTAAGTCCATATTAAGAGAATCTACATTTTGCTTTGCCTTTCCAACTCCTAAAGATTTGAGGAAATTCCAAACTTTAGTCGAGTCAATTTGCTCAACAACAGATTTATAGATATGGCGTCGTTGACTATCTCTACACACCATGTTGCAGCGATTTCGTACTTTATGATATTTTTCGCGATTGGAATCATTAGGGTTCATACGGTATTTAGTTTTGCCAAATTCTTTTCTCTAATAGTTTTTTGATATCCGGAGTGAGCCAGGGTGCAGGAAGATGCTTTATTCGAACCAGACGAATTGGAGCATGTACATTGTACAGTTGTTCGATTAAGGAGTTAAAAATTGATATCTGCTCATCAACGGTATCTGCACTCGAAACAACTGACCAGTCGATTTTAGCAGTATCCTCTCTTAACCGATCAATGTCCATTCTACTAAAATTGCGCTGAAGAAGGATCCTTCGCTTACCCTTCGGAGGCTTAATTTTATAGGATAGATAAAGCAAGTCGTGGTAGGAAAAAGCAGAAGCATTACATTGTCCATGCATTGAAACATGGTCAATGGAAGAAACAAGAATTAGATCAAGAAGAGAAGGGGTGCAGTTGGGAAAAGCGTGAGTCGCTGAAAGTGGAAGAATGTGTAAGTTGGTGCTATTTATGAGAGATTTCAGATGAGATGACCTACAGTCGTTTTAAGAAGACATGTATTGAAATCTCCCATGATAATAGTGTGACTATACAGTGAGGAGTACTGTTCAAGTAAAATTTCAAATGACGAAAAATAGTCAATAGTTAGATTTGGACTGTAATAGACGCCAAGAAGGAGCTTCATATGACCAAATATAATTTCTATAAAAGATGTTCAGGGCCGGCACGAGACAATGTTTGAGAGGAATTTAAAACAGTGAAAGGAATGTGTGATTTTAAATAAATCGCTACGCCACCACCAGCGCGCCCAACACGATCGTTGCGGATCAAATTATAACCTGGAAGAGAGTAAGCTGAAGAAGCTAAACAAGGTTTTAACCAAGATTCAGATACTAAAATTGCGTGTATATTTTTGTTATCGAATGAGGACAACATTTCAGGGTAATGTGCAGGAATACTCTGGGCATTTATATGAATTGCATTAAAATTTTTCAGTGTACCCGAGAAGAGAGAATTTAGAGTCTCGCTTAGAGAAGGGATGCTATGAAAACTATCATTACTGCTCAATCCGTCTGAATCACAGAAGGAAAAAACTGTCGTCTAATATATCATTACCAGTAATCATTGAAAGGTGAATAGTATATGAGTTATGGACAAAATAGACAAAAATAAATATATATATATAAAAATAAATATTTAAGAACTGAAGAACCCACCCGCCAGTTGCAAGGAAAAATCTCACTTCATAAAACCTAAATAACAAAAATTACCAAAAATAATAAAACAAAAAATCCTTAAATCTTAAACAATAAGTACACATTTATCTAATCAAAATTAACAAAAGAGAAAAAAGAGTATTATTAAAACAACAAAAACAGTAGTGTTAACAATAATAGGAAGACACAGAAAAGTAAAAAGTACTTCGCAAGTAGTTTCTTCTGTACAGTCATACAAGAATAAATATGGTTATCTGTGTAGTATTATGGTTACCTAATCTACATCCTTGTATCCACAGCAAATATTTCTCTGTGGCTAAGTGTCAAATGTCACTATTGTCATGAAATATAATATTTTAAGTCAAATAAACAATGGTAAATAAATATAACAAGTAATGTGATTATATACTCTTTGCAATTAACGAACTGTCAATATATTGAAAGACGAAAAATTGTAAATAGGTTGAGTTATAAAATATGAAAGTGGAAAACAATTTTAACATGCAATCCTAAAACAAAGTGCAAAGTATAAGTAAAATTATTTCAATACATTGAGAAAAAAAATTAAAAGTAAATGTTTTATTATTAAATGTTGTTAATTGGGTTAGAATACTTTACAATTTTGTATGAGAAATAAATGCATCGGTTACTTATTCTTGATGTTTCTTTTGGATCTGGAGGCAACGCTGGTAGTGCCTATCGACAAAGGCTTAGCAGTAGATTGAGGTATGCAGTCCAAGTCAGCCCGGCACTCAGCTCTGTGACGTGAACCGTCTGGGGCAATAATATGAATATAGCCGTCTCTTGTCCAACACTTACTGATACCGAATCGCTGCCTTGCATCCATGAACACGCTATGACGACTCTTTGTTAGAAACTCTGACTGAGTTATACCACTACCTTTGAGAGCAGTCTTCGAGAACCAAATCTTGTCTCGGATTGCAACATCTGAAAACTTCACTACTATTGGCCTGGGTTTCTTACCGGTGGTACGTCCCATTCGATGAGATGACTTGATGCAGGCAGCAGAGAAGCCAGTCACACCGAGATGTTCATGTACAATGTTACACACCTGGGTGGTTATATCTTCTGACTTTTCCTCGCTAACTCCATGAAAAGTATCATTTTACGGCGTCTACGCATCTCCTGTCGATCAAGTTCTGTGCTGAGAAATTCAACCTGCCTCTGTAAGGTGTTCATGGCAGAGAGCACAAAGGTCCGGAAACTGTGAAATTCTGAGCCCAACATGGTATTAGTTGTCGGTGTACTGTCGAGGCCGTGCTGAAATTCACTCATTTTCTGTTGGAACATATCTGCCAAGGCGTTAAGTGATTCTTTAACTGAATCCATACTTGTTGTGTAGTGACAGTGCAAAACAAACAAAACTGTTTATGAAGTGATGTCAAATTTGAAGTTTTTGATAGGAAAATACTGTACGGTGGGTGCTCTTAGTCACATATATTATATTCCAAAAAAATGTAAAAATACTTCTGTTTTTAATTTTAAATTTAAAAATTACAGAGCTGTTATCAAAAGATGTTAACTTTTTACACCTACCGCCCAAAAACAATGTATGTGACAACTTCACATACACTGTTCTGATCTCTAAATAACTAAGGTATCTATTTACAGCAAACATGACTGTTTAACATAGCTACTCTATATAGCAGATTGCACGGTCGACTGTACGATATATGTACGATTGATATCGTTGGCTTGGACATAAAGACGGCGACGGGCTCATCACCTGTCACGTTGTCCCGAAAATATATTCGGTGGAATATAGATATAGGAATATAGACTGGTGGTCACCCAGCCTTCAAATCTAAGGGTCGCGGGTACTAATCTCGCTAGGAGCAAACATTTATATGAAGAATCTGAAGTTACTGTGAATATTTCTCTATGTAAACATATATATGTAAGTACATTGTATCGTAGGTATATTTTATAACTTGAAAGTGATAGGCCTATCATCAGTCACGCTGTCCCAAAAAAGTTTTGATGAAGAGTGCGTCAAAAAAGACTTCATTGTCTAGACCTCTGCCTATCTCAGTATTGTAAAATTGCTGAAAGTTATAAAAAATATAAAAGCTTACCACTAAATGGTCGTTTATAAGTCACGATAGCCGAGTGGATGGGAGGTCGGAATTTCGAGTCGTGAGACCCGAGTTCGATCCCCAAGTAGCAGGCTCGTACCGATGGGTTTTTTCAAAAACCTATGTACGATTCATATCGTTGGCTTGGACATAAAGACGGCGACGGGCTCATCACCTGTCACGTTGTCCCGAAAATATATTCGGTGGAAGGTGGGTCGAAGGGACTTAAAATGTCTAGACTAGACCTCTGTCTAGTCTAGACATCTCAGACAGTCAGACTGTCTCTGTATTGGGAATTGCCTGAAGATATTGACTTGAACTACTAAATGGAACCAGATTTAGTTTTCATACTATCTGTAAGTAGCTTTAATTTTTCTTTACTATGCATATATGACGGCTTGGAATTATCAACTGTTAGGCAAATACCTCTCCCATTAGAGGCTTTGGTATAATCAACATTCTCTGCAAGCGGATTATCGATCATAGTACCAGACATTTTACACCTTAGACGCTGCTGTCCATCACCGGTCTGCTTATTTCGGTCTGGTATTTTTCTAGGTAGGTATCCCGCCATCTGTCGGTAGCCTTTATTATTGCGAAGGTTTATCTGCTAGTGACTAGCGACTCTTATGAAACCCACGAAAGGGAGTGGTATATTCTTAAGCTGATACCACCATGGTAAGACTTGCTTTAAGTGTTCCTAAAAATTATACAAATAAAGAAAACTTTAGTCATAATTTATTTCTCTAAATGCATAATGTGTGCTTATTGTATTTTAAAATAATAATTTATGAAACCATCGACTGTCCAATTACGAAGCAGTTTGTCGACTACAAAACAAAAGCCTTAAATACCTTGAATACAAAAGGAACGTTTTCGTTAAGAGCTTTATTGTCTTCATTCTTTCATGCAACCAGAATAGGTTTTAAATTAACAATGAAGTCATCAACGATGGTAAAAATTTAATAAAAACCAATTAAAAATACGAAATAATTTCTTCCATACATGTTCACTTTTCATAATTGAACAAGTATAGAAGAAATTATTGTGTGTCAAGAGACCCGACTTCGATCCCCAGGTGCCAGGCAATGGGTTTTCAAAAACTTATGTACGAATTATATCGTTGGCTTGGACATAAAGACGGCGACGGGCTCGCCCCTGTCACGTTATCCCTAAAATATCTTCGGGAGAAAGTGTAGATCTGTCTACCCCTGTATTGGGAGTTGTACGAAGATATTTATTTATTTTATTTATTTATTCTATCGTCAGTAAACATGATTTTCTGAATTTGTACATAAATAAAGAAAAGAGAGAAAAAAAGAATAATTATATCATACAAGTAAATAAGATAATGTTTTAAAACTCAAAAAAAAGTACAAAATCGGTATCAAATGTTGTTAAATTGCTCTTTGATGTTGAAACATTTTATAGCAAATTTTATTGAAAAAAGGAATTTCCTTTTTTCAATAAAATTTGTCGTAAACAATAAAATTAATAATTATTACAAATAAATGAAATCATAAACATCATTCGAATTTCGTGTTATGTTACTATATAATTGCTTTTAAAAATCTCTCCACTGATTTCCCAGATTTCATGATATCCCAGGTGCAAATCCGATTTCGCTTGTTAAAATAACGATGCATTTGAGAATCCGTTTTCGTTCTTATTTTTCGGCAGGTCTCTCTATTTGTTGACGAATCAAAACCATTTTCTTTATTTATACGTAAGATATTGTTTTAAAACTAGCAGAAGCAAGACATTCATAAGTAATTCTCCTTGTATGAGTGGCGTTCGCACAGCATTCATGGTGTCTCCAATTGTAAGGACCCGGGTTCGATTCGCGGACGAGTAAAATTAGAAAATCACTTTTTCTAAATTGTTTCGGGTCTGGGTGTTTGTGGTACTTTCGTTGTTTCCTTTACTTGAAAAAAGTGCTACTTTCTTCGGCATCAGCGCCATGTACGTGATCTTTATTTATGTATTAATTATAAATTAAAATTATATAGAATTTTATAAAATATTGGAGAGAATTCAGGACTAGGAAGGTTTGTATATTATCTATTGATTTATGATTACCAGACTTCTTCCAGGTGTAACTAAAATTATATCAAGTCGTAAAAGTTAAAACATTTACATTTTGAAACATTAACGTCAATAATAATGAAATGAAGAAGAAAAATATATCCGATTCGTGACTAACACGTGGCTTGATGTTCAATCATTTACAAGGTGTAATGGAAGTCTAATGCGCCTGTTAAAACTTTTACCGTGAATTTCGCGAGAATCGAACAGAACCATAACTTAAGGCAAGTTTCCTTTATACGTTATGAAAGTTTGACAGCAGTCGAACTCCTCGTTTTTGAAAATACTAAATTTATGTTACACTGAATTTCATTCATTCATTTGTACTTACGGCGTAAGTACAAACCATCCCCCTTTGTGTCCGTATGTGTCATAAGAGAAGATTAAGGAAAAGCTTGAAATGTAAATGACTATGAACAGTTTAAATTTTAAGCTGACGATTGATGGGCAGCAGCGTCTTAGTTAATGGCAAAGCCTATTACTGCGATCGTCAATCCGCTTGCAGTGCGTGGCGATTACGGCGGTCCCTACCTTACGAGTAAAGCATATGTCCGGCAGTGGCCTTTTATGGGTCGATAAAATTATATTGGGATGAACCAGAAAGATGAAAGAAAAAAGGAAGGATGTAAATTAAATGCTACATTACAACAAAAATATACGATATAATACATTTATTTTCTATCTATCTATATGTGTATACCATAATAAAATTGTAAATAAGTCGTGTCTATACACTGAATATATTTGGCAAAAACAACGATTTTTAAAATTTTTGTCGGTTTGTATAAGGTTCATGTAAAAACTACTAACTGAACGGATAAATCGGTACAGTAATACAAAAAATACAGCTTAAATACAGCTTGTGATCTCACATATGGAGAGAGACATGATTTATTGTTTGTGAGTTACTCATAATCGGATTGAGATACGGTATTAAATATTTCAAATTTCAGAATCCAGATTAAAAACTGCAGTACATTTTCCCTACGAGTGAAGGTTTCTGTGAAAGGTGCCTCTGTCTGTATCCACATCTTAGAACAAAGTGTATCGGTTTGAAGATTGTCAATTCTGTAGTCTTGGTTAAAAATTGTGATACTCTTTATCTCCCCGACGTCTGTACATAGCAGATATGGGAACCGTCCCGCCTTTGCGCATATAACAAACAGAGTAAAATTGTTGTACCGGTATAATATAGTGATGTAAGACACTACATACTTGTTCCTTCAAAACTAATGAATCCCCAAATTGATATTACTTACGTGTCAATGATATTACATAGTTCCAAGTTTTTGCTAATCACTAGACCATAACAGTGGTAGAGCCACGCATCAGCTTTGGTTGTTGCATGAATGGGCCGGCTCGACCGGGGAAGTACCACGACCTCACAGAATACCGGCGTGAAGTAGAAGTCTAACAAACTTCTGCGTTTCGTCCGGTGAGTACAGGTAACCGGGGGCCCACACACCCTCCTTCCCCAATTTTGGGGGAGGGGGGCACTCTAAGGTAGGCAACGCATCTGCTAAGCCTCTGGTATTGCGGGTGTTCATGGGCGGCGGTAATAACTTACCATCACGTGAGCCACCTGCTCGTTTGCCTCCCTTTTCCTATAAAAAAAGACCATAACAGTGGTAGAGCCACTGTATCAGCGTCAGCTTTTGTTGTTGCATGAATGGGCCGGCTCGACCAGGGAAGTACCACGACCTCACAGAATATCGTTGTGAAGTAGAAGTCTTACAAACTTCTGCGTTTCGTCTTGTGAGTGCAGGTAACGAAGGCCCACAAAATTGGGGGGGGGGGAGGGGCACTCTAAGGCCGGCAATGGGCGGCGGCGGGTTTTCAAAACAATTGGTTCATTGCAAAACAATTTCTTTAGAAAATAAACGAGTGATATACAATTTTAAATAGTAATATAGGAATTCCACTGTCAATAAAAGGGATTATTTCTACCATTTGTTGTTACCTGGTGCGAAGAGAAAAGGAGCACAACTGCTGTAACTCACCGTAGAGTACAAGCTAGATAATGCCATGTTTTGAGGAGAAACACATGTCGCGTAATTGTCTGTGGTAACATATACCATGTTACCTGGTGTCGAGTGTAGTGATTGTATAGTGGTGATGGTGAATCTAGTACAAAAAATGCACGCATTTGTGGGTGGGAGGGTGGTACTCTTCTTCTCTTTGGACCTGGAAACATATGCCATATATTTTTGCATGCGGGATCGTGTAATACAATTGTACAACAAAGTCTTTATAATAATGATTTTTCTCCAAGTAATGACTAAGTCTTTTAACTATCCATCACTAAGTGTTATTTTCAGGATTAATTACACACTTCTAAAACAAAATTAATTTAATTGGACTCGCAGTGTTTACTTAGTGCTCCTGAGAAATTCTCTCAGTAACAACCTTAATTTGCTAGTTATGAAAAGTTTGTTAATTTCCACAGAGATCATTTGAAATTCAGCGGAGAAGTACAGTTGAAATGATTACTTGAAAAAATTAAGATTGATGACATATAACAGAAGCGTCTAGGATAATATACAGTAGTAGTATATATCAACTAAGTATTGTATTAACAGTTGGAACAGTTAATGAAGAAAGAACTTGGGCGTTGGACTTTACAAACTTATAGATTTTCGTACCCAACTCCTGGAACATTTGGGAACATTAGATAGATAACATAGATATCTAATCTCTGTCTATGCACTGGCGCTGTACAGATTGACTTTTGACGTGTAGTTACCTACCACGGGGTTCTCCAATATCCTGTAGTTTTACAGACGATATTGTATGTCACGCATAGAAAATACAGGGATCAGGAAACAATTACTATAAATTTTTCCTGTATCTTGTAGTGTAGTTTTATATGCAATTTTGTACAGAAAATACAGGGACCAGGAAATGGGTACTATAAGTTTTATACATCATTAAATCATAGTATTATCCAAAAAAGCCACGGTCACATCATACTTATAACTTTACAAATAATTTTTACATTACAATATCGGTGACGCTGAACAGTGTCGGTAACCTTAAAGTTATCCATTAAAACTCTTCAATAAACGAAATATACAATTCATTTAAGAAACGACTATAGCTAGACGAACCCTAATAATTTTCAAACCGCCCACCTTAAACGGGTCATTACCAGTCAAGTATCTTGAATCAAGTTCGTGACTTCGCATTTAAATACGTACGAGAAGAGCAACGATTAAGAAAATGTTCGGGGATAGTACATCGTTTAGGAGAATATTCGGTGTTGTACAACGTACATACGTTATACGTTCCACTCATTGTTGACTAAACATTAAATAGAATATTATACAATGACAAACATGTAAACGCGAATTCGTAAGTGGCTCTTATCTAGTAAAATATTAAATATTCAATATGAGAATAATATACGTAGGTCGCAAAGAAAGCCCTTAGAAAATAAAAAAAAAACGGATTGAGATTGAGAAGATATTGCTTCGCCCACGCTTAAACTCATTAAACCAACTATAAATTGTGGCTCGAGATAGGGTTTCACTATGAAATGCCAAAGGCATATTTATATCATATATCGTAGCTATGTTTCTGATTAAGACCACAACAAAAGTCTTAAAAATCTCGCATTCAATTTATCTATTTTAATTTGGAATTCATTTGGAATTGGCGCCAAATCACAATTCTCAAAACAAATGACAAATGAATGCAAAATATCACAATAGGTTACCAAAGGCTTCTATAATCAAAATTTAAAAATAAATATCTATTGGCAACGCTTCTAACTGGCCAGTTCTAAAATATTTCAATATTTTACCTACGTAATGTCACAAATATAATCAATATCCCCAAGAACTAACACGGAATACCTGAAACTTTCAAACTGTAACTCGACAATGACTTTATTAATTAAAGGGGCAAATGGTTACTTTATTAAATGAAATGACAAGTTTTAGGGAAATAATATCAATCAATTTACAAAGGTATAAGCAAATAGTTTTGGAAGTGAATAAAAAAATAAACAAAAATATCATTCCACATTTCATCATAATACCACCATTAGAACAACTCACAAACATACATAAAAGAAATAAAAATAAAAGTCTTCACGCCACTCCCAATACAGGGATAGACAGAGGTCTAGACAATTAAGTCTTTTCGTCATGACAGGTGGTAAGCTAGTCACTGTCTTTTTGTCTAAGCCAACGATATAAATCTTACATAAGTTTTGAAAAAAAAAAAAACATTGGTTTCCAACCAGCCAAAAGCCTTAAACTTGGGAATTGAAATCAGTCCTCTCGACTCGAATTCCGATCACCCAACCACTCGGCAATCGTGTCATACATACATTAAGGCTTTTAAAAGTCTACTGCAGGATAGTACTCAATCGCAGTATCAGACCTTAGAGGCTGCTGTCCGTCACCAATCTGCTTGATTTTATTATCTGCCTTACTTTTGTGGATTTTTTCCGTTATCTATCGGTAGCCATTTCCATTATTTATTTATTTTTTATACCCGTATGCCAGCATAAATTGCATAACAGATCGAAGCAGTCCTCAGAGCGGGATCTAACTTACTTGATCATTTCAGCAGTATCTCTTTCTTTTCCCACCACTTTACCACATAAAATAAATACAACAAGGGCTTTATTCAAATTTCTAAAGATTATATTAAGGGTATACATCAATATATGCAAATAAATAGACATGTATATCTAACGTGGACCATAAATTGATCCCTCGGGTAACGCTTACCCTAAATTAAACAAAATAAACTTTTAAGGTGATTTAAAGTACGAAAGGGAGTAACATTGAAAATCGCTAAGGGTTAATGTGTCTCCAAGCAGTCATGAAGCAATTAAATTACAGTAACTGGACATTTTAAAATATGGTTAACCCGAGAATTCGAGACCCGTAAACTTCGGTGTCTGTATATTCGATTTTATCATATTTTTTCGGAATTTTAACCCTCAAAGTTACTTTATGTTAAAACTTACTTACTTAAAACTTACTTACTTTGTATTAAATCTGCATTGATTTAATTTAATCAGTCTACTTTGTGCATAAAGTAACCTTTGCTTTTCCCCAAAATTAGCTCGCAGATTGGTGATCTCAGTACCAGACACTTTGCCCTTAAGATATACTGGTAGATAGCTAGTTTATGATTTTGAATACTTACCTAAGTTTCCTCTTACGACACTTATGGGGAGAAAGGGAGTAGTAAATTCTTATCTTATTGTATGCATTGTATGTTTTATAGGTAGATATCAGTTCAAACACTTTCCTTTCAAGCACAATATTTGATATTTTGCAAAAGAAAGTATTACTTTATTTGCGAAAAAGGATGTACGACCGAAATAAGGACTGTTAATAAGTCTGTATGCGATATCAAAACAACATTTCCTAAACATTTAGTTGGTAATACCTGTTTATATGCTATTATTTTACATTCAGATCTCTTGGTATTTTGGAAGCTAACCTTTGATCATTATTTTACATTTGGTATCCAAAAGTAAATAGACGGTTGATCTCGGAGAAAATTCGTTTTCATATAATATTAAATTCATTATTAACTTATTGATTGCCCCTCACTATATAACTAGTAACATCTTAAAAGTCTAGACTTCATTAGTCTCCTGTAAGATTATAGCACAGGCATATTAACTGTCTCTTATATAAATTTGCCGCACTTGGGAAAATAGTTAGTTTTCTTATAAACGGCATTAGTTGAATACCATTTCCCAAGTGCAACTTTAATTATTACCCTTTGGCATAATTTTGTTAAATTTTAGTATCCTCAACAGATGTGACTTATTAGAGATATTAAGTGCGCTACCGTATTATCAGTGCGTGGTGAGGTGGTCTTTAGACAGTGAAACTCTCTGCTTTGATAGGGGTAAATAGATAAATAAGTATATACCATTAGATTTTATTACAACATGCTAAATACATCGCCTCCATAAGTCACATTGTCTTCATTTTTATGAGACGTCGACCTGACGACTTGACAACTTCTGTGAACGAGTGGCGTATCTAACGGTTTTCAAGTTATCGACAAGTCTAATGTCCCGAGTTTGATTTCCGGATGAGTTAATGTAGAAAATCACTTTTTCTACACTGTCTTACCTGAGTCTGTGGTACTATATTTCATTCTCATTTCAAAACACAACTCCTTTAACTTACTTTGGGATCAGTACATCGTGTTGTCTAGTATGTATTTATTTATTTTATTGTAATTAACTGTAGGCTGGATATAAGTCTATGATAGATAGGTTAAATAAATTTGTTTATTTAGTGATTCAATTAATTTTATAATTTACAAAAAGTTATTTGTGTAATGTATTATTATTTTATATTATTATTAATAAAAGTAAGCCTCATAGCTTTGCTTCTTATTGAATCAGTTCTTAGCTATCTATAATATTATAGGAATCAATAATTCATTTTAGTTTTTACACAGGTATACAAAAATAAATAAGTACAAATGAAAGAATATTTGTAGAGGCACTTTATTCGGTTCGACTACCAGGAGAGAAGCTAGAACGAACGAGTTTTTTATCGTTGGCTCATTCACTAAGCCGGCGATAGGCTCACAACCTGTCACGTTGTTTCTAATAAGCTCATATACAGTTGCAAATAAATAAGTGGCTAGACCTCTGTTTACCTAAGTATTGCAAAGTGCTAAAAATATCGTAAATTTTGTTAAGAATATCATAAGATATTTTCACGATATCTGAGTGGTTGGGTGATCGTAATTCGAGTCGAAAGGCCCGAAATTGATCCCCAAGGTTTGTACCAATAAGTCTTTTCGAAATTTATGTACGATTTATATCGTTAGCTTGGACTTAAAGACTGCGGCGAGCTGACCACCGATCACGTTGTCCCACAAACATGTCTTCGGTGGAAGGTGAGGTGCACAGACTTAATTGTTTAGACCTTGGCCAACCCATGTATTGGGAAAGGCATGAGGATATTTTTTAAGGATATGCCCACTTAGTCATAGTATGTAATTTATAGCTGACTGGTTAGGTGATCGTAACTTGAGTCAAGAGACACTTGTTCAATCCCCAGTTGGTAGGCTCGTGTCTATGATTTTTCAAAACAGATGTACGATTTATATTGTACGTTGTGCCAAAAAATAACTTCTATGGAAGGTGGGGCGAAATAACTTAATTGTCTTTAAGATATTTCAGAGAATAAGCAGACCCAAAAAATATGTACTATTTTAATTCAAAACAATAACTCCCTAAAACTCTTTCTGCTTCAAGTCTTTGTGGATATGCATTATGCATCTCGATTTATATGCCGCATAAAATAATACTATTTAAAGTTTTTTTTCATTACATTATATTTGTATATAAAATTTATCAATACTTATATATTGTATAACTAAGACTTCGACAACATCTGTAAAAAACCTTACAAAGTTTCCTCTACACCATCAAAGAAAAACTTTTTAAATTAAAGCGCCAATCTCAAGGAAATCCTAAGTTGTTAAAGTGTAAACTTTTCATGAAACTCGAAGGACCAAAATTAACGAATACGCAGCAATACGCATTGAAATTTTTATTTTCTTTTAATTATTCGGAATTAATAATATAAGGTGCCGTGAGATATCGGCGTACCGTAATATAAAGGGGGTAGGCGGCCTCTTTTTCCGTCGATGTTGTAAGAGGCGACAAGTAGTAAAGCCTTGAGAATTCAATCGGCTACCAACAAAATACCAGACCAAAATACAGCAGACCGGAGAAGCACAGCAGCGCCTGAGGTGCAAAGTTTTTGGTACTGCGATCGCTGAGACTTAGCGTGGCGATTATTGCAAGCCATCTAAGGGAAAGCCATAACTCCTGCAGAGGACTATGATAGTTTAATATGTATGTATATAATGCTATAGTTGGTATATCCTTAGCGTTTGGTGGTCTTTAATTTTTTGTCGTGTGGTTCAGCTCTGAAAATCTTAGAGCATTAAAGCTAAGTACAGCTATATATCAAGAATAATAAAGAAGAATAAAAATAAATTAAAATAAATAAATATCTTCACGCAATTCCCAATAAAGGGGTAGACAGAGGTCTAGTCTATACAATTAAATCCCTTCGACCCACCTTTCACCGATGATATTTTCGGGACAACTTGACAGGTGGTGAGCCCGTCTCCGTCTTTATGTCCAAGCCAACGATATAATGCGTACATAAGTTTTTGAAAAACCCATTGTACGAGCCAGCCACCTGGGGATCGAATTCGGGTCTCTTGACTCGAAATTCCGACCACCCAATCACTCGGCTATCGTGACTGGTTCCTATCTATCTAATAATTTTTCGAGTGTCATGGCTATTGATATTATTTTTATTAATTTATTTATTAATATTATGAAAAATACAAGCCAGTAAGAAAATACGACAGAAAACAGTACAGACTCTTGCACATTTGTCCGACGAGTCGTGATATCGCCGTTCACCATCCTCTTCAATCTCGCCGCTCGGACGCACCGATAGGTTTCTTGATTACGAATTCATTGAACTGCTTAAGTTTAGCGCAAACGTTCGATTTTTTGCATTAGGAATTTACACTGAGACTGCGATGCGAAGAATACGCGATTGATGTCCTAATTGTCCACGTCTGGTCTTTACAATTCAGAAAGACTATTCTAGTTTTAGCTTTCTTATTGATGAAAACGTGTTTATTCTGGAACTTCCCATTTAAAAACACGAGACAAAGATTAAAATATACCAGCACACCCTTAGAATGTAATATTGAACTTCGGAAAATTATAACAAGGGAAGAAATAGAAAAGGAAAAGTGCGAGTAAGTAAAAATGTAGGAAACACTTAAAGGGTAAATTTAAAACAAGGTGGATTGTCGGTTTTATGTTCCAATTTCGAAACACACAACTCGTAATAATATCATATTAACTTTTGCACTTTTTGAGTTCATATTTAGATATAGACCAAAGTTAACTTTAGCTGCACTTAGTGTGTTCCAGCATAGCCCTTCGACTTATTGCGGTGAAAGATAATTTGCATCTTTGACAAAACTCTCCTTTACAGATCTGTCCATGGATGATCCTGAGAAAAACTTAAAAGAAAATTAACCAACTAAAAATAAATGTAAATAAAATTTATAAATTGCAAACTTTGTATTATTAATTTGCAAGCGATGAAAGTCTAATTAATTTTTATTGCGGAATCTTAGTGAATGGTACAAATCACAAGTGTAGTGTAAATTTGTTAAATTATTAAAAATTAAATAGTCATGATAGCCGAGTAGTTGAGTGATCGGAATTCGAGACACGAGGCCCGAGTTCAAGCCCCCGGGCTCGTACCAATGGGCTTTTCTAAAATTTATGTACGATTTATATCGTTGGCTTGACATTAGACATTAGACGGCGACGGGGTCGCCATCTGTCACGTTGTCCCAAAAAATGTCTTCGGTGAAAGGTGGGACGAAAGAACTTAAGTCTAAACCTCTGTCAAACCCTGTATTGGGAATGGCGCGAAGATTTTTTATAAAATGAAAATGCGTTCTGCAGGCGAAAAACTTGTCCCTCGTTCTTTTTAGGTTCTTAATAACAAGTCTGCAAGATTAAAACGGTGAATTTGCGAAATATTAATTACAAAGATTAAAAGCATTGAAACAAACAGCATACCGCTGATGCCGAAGAATATCCATGCAAAGAAGAGATTTAGTTAAAGACTCCGACGTTGACTACTTTTATAGAAAGGGATAGAAAAGTCTTTATACCGAGCGATTTTTTAGTACTTTTGTCGTAAAAGGTGTAACAATAATACTTTTTTACAATGATTGATATAAATGGTAATCCGTAATATAAAGCATGTAGGATTAATTTACAAATTTAACTTATTATTTATACATAAAAATATTATAATATTTTATATTATATCATAAAATTTTCTAATTTATATATCATAAAACATCAGACGATCGTCACCTTCTGTGATTTAAACCACATTGTTACATTTCTTTATTTGCCACTTAATATTTGAGCTTAATTAAATCCTCAGATAATTCGGTTTTAAGAGGGTATCTTCTTGAATTTAAAGACTTTAAGATTGAGAAATTTGTCAGGAATTTGATGTTCTTATAAAGGTTGCTCAAATATTAAACACATAAATTTAACCTTTACTAACAAATGGAACATTTTTTCTATAATTGATGACATGAAGTAATAATGAATGACCACCTCCGTGGACGAGTGGCGTACACACCTGTTTTCATAGTATCGACAGCTCAGAGGTCCCGGGTTCGATATAATGTCTATTAGTTATATATATAATGTCTATTTAGTTGTTGGTCCTTCAATCAGATACAAATGGCTGAACGGATTTCATAAAGTAGTAGCAGTTTTTTAAGCATAGGAGTTAATTATAGTATAGGAGGTAGTTAGGATATAGATTACCAAAGAAATTGTCTGTTATGCAAAGGAAAGATTTTTTAAACATTATCTGACACAAGCGAGATTTTAATCCGCAACCTGCTCGCTACCGTGGCGATGCTTTTAGGTCTGGACGCAGTCTCACCCGCACAAATCAAAATTTGAAATTTGCGGCAGTGTATTGAACTATAATAATGATAATAAAATAATATCTTCACGCAATTTCCAATACACACTCTGTCTACCCCAGATAAAGGTCTAGACAATTAAGTCGTTTCGACCCACCTTCCACCGAAGGTATTTTGTGACAACGTGACAGTTGGTGATCCTTAAAACTTATTACTTGACTTTGTTGACATGTAATTTATTTTAAAATATACTACAATTTTTCTGTTCAATATTGGCATGAGAATTTAAGAAAGGTGGTGGCCCTTTCTTTCAGAGGCCCTCATAAGGAAAAATAGGTAAAGGTCTACCCAGAGATCAGGCTCGGGTGTCCTAACTTGAGTTCCCAATGCCCAACCATTTTTTAAAAGAATGAAATAAAATAAATAATACCTGCATGTCAAGTACACCATCTTCTACACATATTTATTACAGGGTCTTTATAAAAAGACTGACCAATATCAAAATATGCAGGCGCATGACTGCGGTGTTAAAAATTATTTATAGCTCTTATTTATTTCAACGGGTTGCGCTACGCCCATTGCAGTAAATATGAGTAATATTTGCAGTAAAATTGAGCGATTTCTAGATTTTTGTTTGAGGGTTTGTATATTTATACATACAGCCGAGTGTGTGTTTGTGCTCGCCCTTGTGTGATAAAGTTTTACTACTAATAAGAAACGAATAACGGTTATCCACAATTAAAAATAACATACATATAATAATACAAAGATAAATTCTTTACAGTCTTATAATGATTTCTTGTATTTACGCGAATACTACACATTTTAAATAAAACGATTTTCGGATTTTATCGCATTTTTAATTAGTGTTTACAAACTATTTTTATTTCCCGACGTTTACAGTTTACAGGGGTTTATTTACAGTCTATCAAGAGTCCACTGCAGAACATAGGCCTCCCTAAGAATTCGCCACGAAGAACGGTCCTCAGTCACCTGCACCCATCGACTCCCCGAAACATTTTGCAGGGCGTCACTCTCTTTGTGGGAGGTCGTCCTACACTGTGTTTGCCTAAACTAGGTTAAAAGATAACTTACTAATAATTAATTCTTTTTATAAAGTTTACTATTCAAACCATGAGGTTGAATTAAACTTTTGGCGCGAAAGAATATTTTCCTTCTTATTACTAAATATTAATGAAACTTTTTCTTGTCATTAGTTATTATGAGAAATCGTAATTGGTTTTATAATATCATCAATAAATAACTAAAAAAAATAACTATAAATAATAATAAAAACTAAAAAAGTAGATTAATCAGAACAATATAAATAATAAATTTCAGAACAATATTAATATTTTTTAAGGCGGGTAGAAGGTGAATAAAGTAACACGTAGTTTTTGTTCTCTGTTAATTATTTATAGTTAATAGTAAATTACTGCATTTTATTGCCTAATAAATACATGTAGTATTTCATCTACCTGCCGGTTTTACATTTCCGTATTATTATTTCCCTTTTTCGTTATTTCAACACTGCTCTACAAAATTATCATGGAAGCAATCAAAGGATCACTGTCGGCTATGTCAGAGCTCTTCAATGCACAAATGAATGAATTTCAACAGGACTTACAGAAGACCAGCCCAAGTGTAGTTTCTGCATCCACACTATCAGCTGAGTTTTCAACTTTTAGAAAGTTTATCCTGGCCGCCCTTGAGATTGTGCAAAGACAAGTCGAGTTTCTGGGAAGAGAAATCGACCGCCTGGATATGAGAGGCAGACGTAAGATAGTGTTGCTTCATGGGATTCCAGAGGACAAGAATGAGGATACATCTCAATTGGTTTCATCCCTTGTAATGGACAAACTAAACTCCTCCAATGTATCACAAACTTTCTTTAGTAGATGTCATCGCCTTGGACGAGGATCAGGAAAAAAGCCAAGACCAGTACTGGTCTTGTGTTCGTGATGTTCCTCTACGTCATCAAGTATGGTTTTAGAAAACTAAACTAAGAGGCACTGGTGTCACAATATCAGAATTTGTAACTAAAGATCGACACAAAGTAATCATGAAAGCAAGGCAGAAATTTGGGATAAGCAATTGCTGGACAAGAGATGGTCACGTCCACATTCTTGGTCAAGACAGTTCGCGTCATCGGGTCGAAAGCTTGGCGGATCTCAATGCCGTACCAACGTCTTCGTCGGCTTCTCAATCACAGGCAACAGGAGGTGGACCTATCGACAAAGCGGTTCAACTTTCTAAAAGAATTACAAAAAAGTGACACTTTTGTTTTGGTCTCCACTTTTCTTTTGTATTTCCCATTCGTAATCAGTGTAAGCATGTTTATTTTGTTTCACTTTAGGATAAAATGTAAGTTAAATTTTTCTTACACTATCACTGAACAAAATAAAATATCACACATAAAAAAATCCTACATATTTTCAATAATTTCTTTTATTATGTAGTATTGTGTGATAATAACTTTTGATACTTTGTTAATGTTTTGTTGCATAGTTCGACGCCATGTCTTTGACGCTATTGGTTGTTTATGCAGTCACTAGATGACATATAACGTCATTACGTGATACTGACATTGACTTTTTGTAGTTCTAAAGTGTTATCAGCGTTCAATTTTACAATTATACTACTTTGTTTATGTTATATAATTTAAGATGTAAAATGTTTTTCATGTACTTTTTTGTTTACTTGCTTCTAATAATAAGTAATTTTTATTTATTTATAATGTCAAAGCTGGTAGGTAGAAATTGGTCATACCTAGATTTAAAAAAAAAAGTTCAAAATTACTTATTAAAATAAGTAGTTTTGAACTTTTTTTTTTGAAGTGAAACTTCTTTAGAATCGTTGTGATTTGGAACCGGATGCAATAGAAAAAGCGACAGGTAAGAGACACAAATACAAAAATGTGTACGAGACGCCGTAAAAGAATGAGACAGAAATATACATACTATTATAAATAAACTTTGCAATTATTCTACTCTTGTTATAATTTAAGTTAAATTGAGTTTAAATTATATGTATTCATCTCATTCTTTTGTTAATTTACTGAAGTTCCACTTCTATCGTGTGTGAATCGCACACATCAATTTTTTTTCTCGTTCTGTCTATATTATTGTTTTATTATTATTTTGTATATATTTGCAAGAAAACATGTTTTTTGATGAGAGTAATCAGGATCAAAGTTCAATCTCCTTTACCTCTTTTGTTGATATATTTAGTAGTGACGACAGTTTTGTAAGCATACCTTCTTTAAAAGAGAACCTTGACACTACGTTTTCTCAAACTTTTAATAATTTCAATGCTGTACATATTAACGCTCAGAGTATTCCAACACATTATTCCGATATGTTATCAAGTTTTCAAAATTATAACATTCATGCGATTTTAGTCTCGGAATTATGGCTAAAGCCATGCCTTCCGTCTATATCGTATTCTCTTCCTGATTTTCATTTAATACGCAACGACCGGACTGCCCGTGGCGGCGGAGGGGTTGCAATTTATCTTCGCTCACATATTGCTTTTTCTGTTATTCGTTCATCTTCTCAATTATCATAGTGAAAATGAAGCAGAATACTTATTTATCGAAGTAATCTTCTCGCATACCAAATTACTTCTTGGTGTGTTTTATAGCCCTTCTTCTACAGTGGACTATTTCAACACCGGCCTTTTAGAAAGGTATAGGCTCTTTTCTTGAAGGTCCCTAAGTCGTATCGGTCCGGAAAAATCGCTGACGGCAACACATTCCATAAAGTGCAAGTGCGTGGCAGAAAATTCCGTGAAAAACGCACTGTGGTGGAATGCCAAGCATCAAAATGGTGTTGATGGAATTTTTGACTTTGCCGTAAGGTTCGATGGTGAAATTTAGCGTCTGGGATTAATCCGAACAATTCCTCAGAGCACTCCCCGTAGTAAATCTTGTAAAAAATGCAAAGAGATGCAACATCTCTTCGTAATGCCAAGGGATCTAGCCTATCAGATAGAACATGGTCGTCGATGATTCGAGCCGCTCTTCATTGGATACGGTCATATGGAAGGAGCTGACACTGGGGTGCCCCCGCCCAGAGATGCGAACAGTATTCCATGTGCGGCCGAACCTGCGCATTATAAAGTTGCAAGCGGTGGGCCGGCATGAAGTACCGTCGTGCTCTACTGAGCACGCCAGGCTTATTAGAGGCTAATTTGGCCTTCCCTTCCAAGTGACCGCGAAACTGAACGTCACTCGATATGTTGACGCCAAGGATTCCGATACTAGCTGAGGTAACTAGGGGAGTGCTCTCAAAATGAGGTGACACGACGAAGAGTTTCTTTTTAGCGGTAAATGTGCAAACTTGTGTCTTTTTAGGGTTGAACAGAACTAAATTTAGTCGGCCCCAGTCCGAGACTTTGTCTAACAAAATCTTGACTTCAGGCACAAGTTTGTTCCGGTAGTCGTCGACGTGTCCTCGAGAAATATTGGCACGGCCGGTGTATAGGGCATCACCAGTACTGTCGTCTGCATAGCAATGAATATTATTATTTTGTAACAAATCATTGACATGCAGAAGAAACAGGGTTGGCGATTGCACACAGCCTTGTGGGACACCAGCGTTCACAGACTTTGAGTCCGAGCATGCACCGTCAACTTCGACCTTGATGCTCCTGTCTGTGAGAAAACTAGTGACCCAATTGCAAAATTTCTCGGGAAGCCCATATGATGGAAGCGTCGAGAAAAGCGCTTTGTGCCACACCCGATCATTTGGATGTGGTCGATGAGTCTGTCAGTTTCGGCATTACCGCTGTGGGACCTATAGAGGCACCCATAGACGCGAGGGTGGTCGTCGCTGTCTATGCGTAGCCAAAGGGTGGACAGTTCCTACCTTCAAGGCTGCCGAGGCGCTGAGAACATATATCCTCTCTGACGTATACACAAACCCCGGCCCGTGGCACAAAATAATGTTCAAGCTTGTACCCCGGGTAGGAAAGATAAGAGGTATCCGCCGGAGAGGTTATCTGCGTCTCGGTAAGAAAAAGCAAGGCTGGCTCTGCCGTCTCCAGATGGTAGTGGACGGCATTTAGATTGCAGTATAGTCCCCTGATATTGCAAAGATCCACAGTAAGCGTGGTAAGGGGTGCCGAAGGTTTTTTTGCTTCGTTTGCCTCGGTCAGTGTGGGAACAGAGCGCAACTTTGCTCCCAGAATACGAGGGCAGCCTGAGCATCCACACTCAGGCAGCGATTGGTTGCCCGAGCGCGGGTGCCCAGAGGGGGATTCTCCAGTACCGATGGTGCTGGTACCCCCCTGGGATAGATTTTGTATGTATTAATATAATGAAATAAATAATAATATTACATTATAGTGTTTACTTTTAGTTTTAACAAAATTTTATAAATTAATTTAAAATCCATTCCGGATCATAAAAACATTTATGTCTTGGATTTTATACTTAACATTTAAATTTTTAAATATAAAATAAAGAATTCCTTTGTCTGGCTTAATTATTTCCCCTGGGTGTTATTTTAGATAAATCAAAACGAATAAACTCTTTGGTTGCAAACTTCGTCTTATTAATTTACTGACTATGAAAACCAAATTAACTTGAACAGTGAAGTGAAATCTTAAAATGTAGGACACGTCATTCGCGTTTGAAGTTTTGATTTAACGTTTAAATTCTTTAAAACGAATTATCTAAGAACTTAATTAAGCTCCAATAAAAACACAAATAAAGAAATATAACAATTTTGGTTAAATACGGAAGAAGATATTAAGCGAAGTTTTATTAAACCTTTTTTTTTCAATTACTTTATTTACAGAAACAAAATTATGTTAAGGTTTTTTATTAAAACTAAGTCAAAAACAGCTCAGTGTTTGATACTTTTTTAGCCAGATATTTTTAGCTCGACTGTACATCTTTCTGATAACTTACTTCGAATGTAACAACGAAGAACGAAATTATTTTATACACACCGTTACTGATTAAAGTCTTCGGCTAGAGAAATTGCAGATACGTTTCCGCCTCTGATAGTGGTGGTTTCGAGAGAGAGAGAGAGAGAGAGATATAAAAGGTAGAGGGATGTTGTCTCAGAGAGAGTCATGACCTGAAACGCAAAGGCAGAAGATTCCTCTACTTCACATCAGAATTCTGCGAGACAGTACAAATCTGGACAAAACAGCACATTTTGGAACGGAAAATACCACCAATAATATGTGACTGTAGTGTTTACCTATGTAAGTTCATTTCTTTCAAATGTCTTGTAAGTGGCCAAATAGATTTTTAGATATTATGAACGATATTGAACTTCACAAAGGAAGGAAGGATTTTTTTTATAGATGAACACCCGCAATACCAGGGGCTTAGCAGATGTGTTGCCTCCCTTAGAGTGCCCCCCCCCCCAATAATTGGGTGAGGTCCACTGGTTACCTGCACCCACCAGATGAAACGCAGAAGTTTGTTAGACTCGCGGTATTCTGTGAGGTCGTAGTACTTCCCCGGTCGAGCCGGCCCATTCATGCAACAACAAAAGCTGATGCGTGGTTCTATCACTGTAGGAATTTGAATTTCCCATTTGAAGTTCAGTTTCCACCATGTTCCATAAGTAATTTTTTATAAAATAAATAACTTTATTTATGGCTGATCAGATATACAGTCATAAATACTTAAAATTATTACGTGCATCACAATCAGAAACGTATTTTCTGCAATAAACATTAAAAAAGCTACCACCATCGCTTATGAATTGCACCAAATCATGAAATTTCTTTATTTGCTTCTTAATATTTGGAGCTTAATTAAACTTGGGTACCTAATTCACTTTTAAGAGAGTATCTTCTTAGATTAAATAGAAATATGAGAGATTTGAGAATTGTTATAATTTTAAAATATAATATAATAATCACGATAGCCGAGTTGTTGGGTGGTCGGAATTTCGAGTCGAGAGACCCGAGTTTGATCCCCAGGTGGCAGTACCAATGAGTTTTTCAAAAAACTTATGTACGAATTTCATCGTTGGCTTGGACATAAAGGCGGCGACGGGCTCACCACCTGTCACGTTGTCCCGAAAATATCTTCGGTGGAGGGTGAGTCCAAGGGACTTAATTGTCTAGACCAGACCTCTTTCTACTCCTGTATTGGGAATTGCGTGAAGGTATATATTCGTTTTATATATCACTGAAAGAAAACATTATCATACCCTCCCTCTTTTTGTAGTTATTAAACCAACAGTTTATTTACTTTAAAGTATGACCTTCACGATATACATTCACAAGATCAAATTTTCAACAAAATTGAATGTATCGTCACTCAATTTAGGACGGCGTCGTCTTATATCGATTATTATCATTTTATATTTTAATGGCTTTCGTTAATGGTAATGTTCCTTCTATTCTAGATGATGGTAATTAAATTATATTTTTTCGTTGTTACCGCGAGAATACCTAATAGCTAAACTTTTTTTTAATAACTGTTTTCGATAGGTAGCATATACAAATACAGAAATACAAGTCAGTACACAAAATACTGAACCGTGTTAGATCAGTGGTCAGGCAGCTCACTTAAAAACTGCATAGTATTCAAGTGACCCATGTTCTATATACACTGGCACCATTAAAACTGTTTATAGACATTTTAAGTTTTCATAGTTTAAATCTGAATGGATGACGATCATGTGAATATTTACTAGTATTTAGTGACGAGGTTTACAGTAACATAACCGGGTGGGTATTGTTTCTAAACAATTTGGAATAAATTATTGCCCATCATTGAACATTAACGGTTAGCTTTACCTTAGACAGAGAAGTTACATCATGTATGTTATGTATGATATGATCAGTTACCTCATAGGTACACAAACGTTAAATTGAAGAAGAGGGAGAGAGAGAGAAGAGGCAACCTTCTTGGTAGTGAACCTGCCTTCGGAGCTAAGAGCTACGGGTTTAAATCCCGTTAGGGTCAAATATATATATATATATATATATATATATATATATATATATATATATATATATATATATATATATATATATATATATATATATATATATATATATATATATATATATATATATATATATATATATATATATATATATATATATATATATATATATATATATATATATATATATATATATACGTGTGTAGTAAAAAACGGTTATTTCAATATTACAAACAGACACTCCAATTTTATTTATATGTATAGATTATTAAATTGTGTATTTGGTGAGCACCATTTGTTGGAACGGAAGATGTGATCTAGATGTGGACAGGCGTGTAGCTGCTGAGAACAAAGTCAGAATGTGACCTTTCTGCATTAATCAAAAGTCAGTATCTAGTAAAACGTGAAAAGGTTTGTAAGAATCATGGACATTTTGAGATCTGTACCCTCTGACTAATCTGTTATTTCTTACTGCGGGTGTTGCAGGAAGTAACTAAGAGATAGCTGTCTCGAAATGTACCAAAAATTGCAAACCAGTCACCGGTTTGCAATTTTTTTTGGTAAATTTCGAGACAGCTATCCCTTCTTTAGCGACTGATGTGCAAGGTGCCAACTAGCATGCCAAACGGGGCGATTATTTGAAACTCTTCCTTAAAGAAGAAACCTACATCTTAGAAATGTTACCAAATTTGACATTAAATTTCATGATACAAGTATACAGTGCATAGTACAATACTAATATTGTATGTAAATTTGTGTGTATGTAAGGCGCTATAAATAGGAACCTTTTAACAAAGTTACATACATTTTATCACAGTTAACGTAGTTTATTTTATTCGAGAAACTTACAGTCATTCCGACAGGATAATAATTTTCCGGAGAATGTTCGAGCCTATTTACCTATCCAAGAAATACTAGTTTTAAGCGAAGCTTTATTATGTAAAGTATAGTATGATATAGTTTAGTATATTAGTATAGTATAGTATGAGCTTACCACTTGGGGATCGAACTCGGAGCTCTTTACTTGACTTCCGATCACGCTATCACTCCGCTATCGTGACTTTCATGTTTATGTGTCATGTTTATGATATAAATATGATTACTAGGAACACGGATGATGCAGAAAAAATAAAAAATGTGCTATTTTCGTTTTCGTTATTACTCACAGATGGGGCTAGAGAATGAAAAATTAGTAGCTGTTACATTTTAATTTATATTTCAAATGGTGTTATTAAAATATATACAGATCTCAAAGACTTAATTTTAGACTTAAGTAGAGCCCAAATAGTTCTCGACTCGATCTTTATTTTAAAACTTTAGATTACTATTAACGCAATCAAAATAATTGTTCTTTATAAATTGCACTTCCTTTTGATTTAAATGTAATTTCATAGTTTATTTGCTTATTTTTTTTTAATGTTTAAATAATAATGAAGTATGTCGCCATGATTTTACAAAATAATTTAATTAATAATCCATTGTTTTACATCCAATTAATTTTAACCTCCATTTTTTGAGTTGAAAATTATAACCTCCATTACTTTAGGTTTTTAACTTGAAAATACGTCATTTTAACGAAGAGGTATGCACACAAATGTTTCCAATATCCATTGTGAATTTGAAGAGGTTTTGAGAGGTTACTATCGAATCCACAGTTCGATTGCACTAAAATAATAAAAAAAAACAACTTAATTTTAAAAATAACAAGTATTAACAATTGCCTGCTATTATGTTTATAACTATTGAATAGATGGTTTTGAATTGAAAAATTATATTGAGCCCCATTACGATTATTTCATTCGATGCAATTTCTTAAGTTATTAACGAGATTGTTAGAAATAAACCAATTAGAAAGGTTTAAAAGTTTAATAACAAATTTATTATATATGCAAAGTTCCATTAGCAAAGGAGATATACTGACGGCCTAGTACTGATAGTCTAGTTGGTAGAGATCCTGTATTAGAAAGTGTGAGGTGGGTTCGATTCCTGTAATGGAAATGTTTTTTAGATGTATATGAATGATATGTAGTCAAGACAGGTTTATGGGTACCTTACAGTTTCTAAGATTTGGGGAATCCTAGTTTCGGACTGTATGTAGAGTAAAAGTCACTAAAATATAAAAAAGATAAAAAAATAATTTACCGTTTTTTACACCTTTACATTATTAAGAATAATCGATATTCCTAGTCCTAAGTGGGAAAGGCTTATACCTAATAATATTGAAAGTATATTCGTAATAATTATTTAGTACGTAATAGTTATTATATTAAAATTAAGATATTTTTGTAGATTCATATAGATTGTAATGTTTTAAATGTTTACCAAAAAAGTTAAAAAGTAAATCCTCGAATAAATCTGCATGTATTTCGCAATTGTCATCTTAGACATAATGATTTTCCTAAAAGCACTTTCATTTTCTGAATGTTTCATCTCAAATTAATCTATTGTGTTTTATATATTGCGAGGTGAAGATTTTGTCAAAACTGTTGTGAAACAAATTTTTGAGATCTTTTATTAATAATGAAAATTATAGTTTTAATAGCCGTTCCTCTTTCAGGTTTTGCTAAATAGATCGACGTGACGAACTTTATGGAACGACGTAACAAATATTTGGTGGCGTATACATCAGAGAAAGAAAGAAAGAGAGATTTTATTTGGCACAGGCAACACACTCAAGCGGATTACATACAACACATTAACATTTAAGTAAAAAAATGCAAATGAAAATATCTTCACACAATTCCCAATACAGGGGTAGACAGAGGTCTAGTCTAGACAATTAAGTCCCTTCGACCCACCTTCCACCTCCCACCTCCCAACCACTCGGCTATCGTGTCTCAAAACATGTAAATAGTCATCGAAAACAAAAAATAAACAAAAAAATTATACGTAGAATCCATGAAACAGGACATTCACTCCTTGTTTATAGATATGGTAAAATTACATTAAAAAAACAAAAAAGCAATCAATAATATAAAAATTATAATAATAACACAGATAATCCACCCGTTCCAATCCAACAAAAGCTGATTCGTGGCTCTACCACTGTAATATCCAAATATAATAATCCAAATATAATATAATAGTCACGATAACCGAGTTGTTGGGTGGTCGGAATTTAGAGTCGAGAGACCCGAGTTTGATCCCCAGGTGGCAGTACCAATGAGTTTTTCAAAAAACTTATGTACGAATTTCATCGTTGGCTTGGACATAAAGGCGGCGACGGGCTCACCACCTGTCACGTTGTCCCGAAAATATCTTCGGTGGAAAGTGGGTCAAAAGGACTTAATTGTCTAGACTTGACCTCTGTCTATACCTGTATTGGGAATTGCGTGAAGATATTTATTTTATTATAATAAAAACATTTTTGTTCTGAGTTTTTGTTTTGTTGTTTGAGTTCAGAGGTCCCAGGTTCTATTCCAGGACAGTTCAATATATTAAACTGCTTACTCTGCTGGGTCTGAGTGTTTGTAGTACTTTCAATGTTTCCAATGTGTTCAATGTGTTATCATAAGTGCTGCAAGAGATTTGGCTACTTACTTTGGGACCGTAGCAATGTAAGAGATGTGGCTCTTATCTATGTATGTAGTTTTACCCAAAAATATAATTTATTGTACATATTACGCATTTCATATTGTTAAATATTTCACACAAGTTATTTATTTATATACGTTTTATTGTATTCACCTTAAAATAAGGATAACAAAGGGCGAACTTAATGCCTTATCGGTATTCTCTCCCAGTCAACCAAAAGAGACTGAAAAAAAATGTTTTACGTGCTTCACAAACGGAAGAGAAATATTATTTTAACCGAAAAGGTTCTCAAAGCTCTTCGTTTCGCTTTCGGTCGGCCATGGTAAGGCCGCACATTTTACGAAAAGATCGCATCTCCACTGCATTCAACCTGCTTTTATGCTTCTTCTGGCATACCCAGGTTTCGCTCCCATATAACAAAGTGGGTACCAGCACGGCGTTATGTATCGCAATACGTGCACTTTTCACTACGCCTTGCCTTTTATCTAACGCAGTCAGGGCACCCTTGACTTTGTTCCCGGCACCGACACGCCTGTCCACATCTAAATCACGTCTTCCATCCCGGCTAAACGCACTCCCCAAGTATATAATTTCATTCACCTGTTCTAGACATTCCTGTCAGTTAGATATGATAAGTATGATAATCTAAAAGAGTAAAAGTTAGCTTATACTAGGTTGGGTTATGCTTGTTAACCGTATAGAAAAATACCGCAAGTAAACACACTGTGCCTTTTTATCGCTTCTGTCTCCATTTTTGATCTCAAACATAATCTGGTGGGCTAATATAATCACTGTTGAACTGTATGGTAACGGCGTAAGAATACTGCCACTCCCTTTCTCCCCGTTTGTGCCGTAAGAGGCGACTATGGGAAACAGCCTTGATTATTGTTTAGCCAACCGATAGATTGCGGGATAACCATCTCTAATAATATGTGACCAAAATCCGCTTGTGGCGATTACGACAAACCCATGAGAGAGGTCTACGTTCTCTACTCTCTGTTAGACAACTATTCATCCTTAAATCTATTTAAAAAAAACATTCATCTATTCCATTTGACATCATAAGCTATTCAGCATCAAGAAAAGGCAAAAGCATTTGTACTTATTCAAACCATAACTCAACTGTTGTTCACGGATTTCATTGTTACCTTGGTACGTTACTCTATAATAAAATTAACAGAATATGGGCAATATATCCCATGCATAAATATTCATTAAAACCATATAACTGATTGGTTATTGAGCCTGGACTATTTAACAACGGAATCTCTTATTACCACCATATGTTAATCATACTGTAGATGTACGAACAAACACACTCTCTCTGTCACACACACACACACACACACACACACACACACACACACACACACACACACACACACACACACGCATACACACACACACACGCACACGCACGCACGCACGCACGCACGCACGCACACACACACGCACGCACGCACGCACGCACACACACGCACGCACGCACGCACGCACGCACGCACGCACGCACGCACGCACACACACACACACACACTTATTTTACGATTATCTGATAGGTATGCATACTAGCTTGAACAGCGCCAAAGCGTTAAGTGATATATTTTTATAGTTTAATACTTTCTGGTAATTTCTAATTTTGTAATCCATATTAATTTTGTAATTTTGTAATTAAAATTCATATTATAATGTTGTATTGTTCTAATTTTTATTTCTTTTTTATTTTTATAGTTTGATTTATGGTTTAAATATATTAATATTTCTGTTAGTCATTATAAAATATCTGAAGCACCCAACGCTTTTTAAGATAATTTTGTTGGTCCTCATCACTGATTTTTTAATGCTATAGAAAATTATTTTGTTACAGGCTCGCATAAGGGAAGATTCGTCATTGGCAAAATGATTGTCGATGCAATAGTCCATTACGTTCTAATTTTAATTTCAAGATATCCAGTAAATAAAAAAACAAATTCCGCCACCTGACGGTAGCGTATTGCATTATCAAGCCCCTTAGTCGTGGCTTACGATACCCAGGGGAAGAAAGTGTGTGGCATATTCTATCACAACGTGTACGCTTAACATAGCGTTAATGGAAAATCCTAATTAAAGGAACATCTATGTCCTGTTTAGGATTTTAACAGACCTTTTGGCTTATCAAAGTAAGTAAGTAAGCACCTGTAATACATTTAGTAAGCATGTAAATGCGATTCTATTATTATCTCTTCTATATTATCGATTATATATTAAAAATATTGATGATACTTAAAATAATGTACTACATATTAATTTTGAATAGAACTTTGAAGTCTATGTGCCCATTGGTGTTCATTGTAAAAACTTAATTGACTTTATGTTGACTAACTAAAACTTTGCATTTCTAGGCATAATATAATTAAAATAATACTTCTTAATGGATGTTAATAAATGGATGAAATTGAACTTAAAGCATATGAAACCAACGCAAAGCATATAAATTTAAAGTGTAATAAAGACCTCATGATTTTGAGCTAAATTTTATCTAAAGCATTATAGCTAGTACAACTGCTAATTCGATCCACATATTACTTATAGAGGAAGTTCTTATTTGATACTTTCGTAGCGTGTAACGAGTGTTTTTATCTCGCTTACTTTTTTCAATACCTAATAATTTCACGAATTGATGTACATTCGCGATTAAAGTCACGATAGCCGAGTGGTTGGGTGGTCGGAATTTCGAGTCAAGAGACCCGAGTTCGATCCCGTGGTGGCAAACAAGAGGTACAAATTATGTCGTTGGCTTGGAGATAAAAACGGAGACGGGTTCATCACCTGTCACGTTGTCCCGAAAATGTGGAAGTGAAAGGTGGGTCGCTAAGGACTTAATTGTCTAGACTAGACCTCTGTCTACCCCTGTATTGGAAAAATTGTTAAAATAATCCTATGAAGAACATAGTAATCTGCTTCTAAATATCATCAAATCAGCTTAGTGTTTTAAGACGGAACAGGCAAACAATCAGACAACATAATTTTAGTATAGGTAGGTGCATAGATTTTCAATATTGTTAATATTAAAAATGATATAATTTACTTAATAACTTAAGTAATTGAAATAATAACTGTCTATATCTGGTCTGCTGCCATTTTTGGGTAGCCATTTGCATTGTCAAGGCTTTTCCTTTCTTCACCTCTTAGGAAACCCAGGGGAAGTTGTTGGTGTTACTTACATTATTTTGCCGTAACTGCTCGGCAGTGTAACTGATATAAAAATATAAAAAAGTCAGCAAATGTCAAATTATGATTTCTGAACAGATTAAAAAAAAAAAATACTATTATGTAACTAAAATGAAATATGGATAAAAATGATATTATTTGAAATTTCATCTTCACCAAAACTGATCAATCAAAATATATGGCCCGGAAAAACTACAAATTCATCATCTTTATTTAATACATCTCCAAACTTAAAACTTGCTACGTGTACAGAATTTAAATTATGTTTATATTTACAATGCTTATTAACAAAAAACTACTATACATACTAAATCGTGGTTCTACGAACGCCATAGTTCAATGTTGAATAGATTTCCAGAGGAATGGTTTTAACCGTTGAGCGAGAAAAGTGCCAGCTATTGTCACCAGCGGCTACGACGCGAGATACATTTTCTTTATAAACTGCATCGCACGAAGATTGTGTTCAATATTTGTTGAAAGAAAGTACTGACGTTGATGAGATCTGCAATTATCTGCAGAGGTCTTATCTGTAGAAAATATACATGAATAATATACGGAATATGTTTAAAAATGCGTAAGTATTTGTTCACAACTGGCCACAATACTTAGCCCAAGGCATATTAAAAGAAATATTCTAATTATAATAATATTATATTCTAATACAGACATTTCTTATTTATTCTGACTGGATTAATCTAAGAAATCCTTTAAGGGCACATAATGATACAACTATCGAAATAAAACGCCAATAGAAGAGTAATTGGAGCTTATCCAACCTCTGTCCGCTATTATCTTGTTTGAGACAAATATTTGGAATATGAGAGTGGAATTTGTAATATGTTTTTTTCGAAGGTTGATCTCAAATTGAGAAAAATTAATCTAACTATTCTTGCAGAGTTAACAATACCTGATCCAAATTTGAACACTGAAGTCATTGCAGTGTCCTTTTGCAAATACTTATGTTTGTTTATTGCGTTTTTCCATATTATTATAGAATTTATTACTTAACAGTCTGGTTCTAAGGCATAGAGCGGTAAGTGGTGATAAGGCATCACCACTTACCGCTCTATGCCAGTGGTGGAAGCAGGCGGCTGGGGATCTTTTCCAAGGCAGGTTTGCTTTAATTGCCACATTTCGCTCTTTGTCCTAAATCAGTCACACAGTCACTGATATACTTAATTTTGATCAGGCGGTTGCTTTTGTAGTTTTTAAGTATTTTTCAAAGGTGATTAAATCTTAGGTTGATATCACACGACATGAAGGGAATATAGAAATTGATAAAAGATATGTTGACGACCTTCATGGACGAGTGGCGTAAATACCGATTTTCGAGGTGTCCCGGGTTCGATTCTTGGTCGGGACAATGTAGAAAAAACCACCTTGTTTTCGATCCCCATACTACAAGTGCTTTAACATCTTGCATTGGGATCGGAGCAATGTATGTGATGTAATCCCTATCTTTATATCTATATATGAATGTTCCTGAAAGACTAAAAGATGAGTCAAATGCATATAAAAAAATTACTTCTTGAACTATGTCAATTAATTAAGATAATTAGGTATGTGTGTGTATGTAAAATTACATGCATACATAAAAATAACATTATAAAGTTTGTGATGATGGTTAGATGTTCGTTATTCTTTCTCGAAAAACTACTAACTTTGATGAAACTTTACACTATTTTAGAAGTTTTTGATTTGCACTCATCACTTAATTCTCTGCAATAAAAGGTACACTGGTAGAGTGCCTATAGGCATTAAGTTCGCCATTTTTTATTTTTTGTCGTGCAGTTTAAATAAATAATTTTGTTTCTGGTAATAAAGTATTTAAAAAAGAACATCTTGAGTTTCCGTCAGTATATAAAAGCAATGTTAATATCAAATATGTAATGTGAAACTTTTCACTAGAACGCATTACAATGTTTTAACATAATGGTTTCTCCGTTTTGCGAAACGTATTTCCGCAAGTTGGTTGTGAATACAATATAACCTATCATTACATAATGGATTCAATCGATCAGCGTCAAAGTATTATCCTTGCTTGTCTGCGTATTCCGCGTATTATATATTTAACGTACTTTTATCAGTAATATGTAAAAATATTTTAATTATTGAAATAGTTGGAATATGTATAATATACATGATAAATAATGTTTCGGTGGTAAACTCCTCTGTCTATGAGTGTACATGAATATTTTATAGACAGCAGAAGACACTTACCATAAGGAAAATTGTTAACTAACCCATAAAAAAATTATTTTGAATGATGATATATTGCGATATATTATTTTATTGTTAATTTTGGAAATTATAGTGGTTTTTGTGGAAAAATATCGGGCCAGGTCCGGTGTGTGAGATAACAGAAGGTCTACACCCCACTATTCTCCTCCTGGTCAACAACAAATCTGCGTTCTCACTGGTGTGGCGAGTGTAAATGGAGGCCGCTAATCACAAACTGTCATATAACTCGTTGTATAACTACATCTACTCTTTTACAATCGTGTCAAAAGTCACAACAGCCGAGAAGGTCAGTATTAAAATTCGAGTAAAGTGATCCAAGTTCGATCCCCATGAGGCAGGCTGGTGCCTATGGGTATGTAGAATTTACATGTCGTCGGCTTGTTCATAAAGACAGCGACAAGCTACCTACCTATCATGTTATCTCAAAAAATGTCTCCGGTGTAAGGTGGATCAAAATGACTTTATTAATTCGAACTTTGTCTACTCTAGTATTGGAAATGGCGTATCAAAATTCCACTGCTAAATACGAGTATAAGCCTCTCCCAAAAATTGCCTGATCCCAGCCGCCTACATCCATTGACTCCCCGCAAAGATGTACAGATATGGGGGTCGTCCTACCCTGTGCTTGCTTGTACGAGTTTGCCACTGGAGAATTTTCCACAAGCCATTTTGTTGGTTATCTTAGTTCTGATGCATATACCATTGTGATCGATTATAACATTCAGAAAAATAGGTACTAACCATAGCCCATTCAGCTTCCATACATATTATTTTGCCTTGTGATCATTATTAAAAGTTACCACCCTTCTTCTTCCAAGGGGTATATAAGGTCTAGCCATAATTTAATCATGCGTTTAACAAAATAAATAACGAAAACAAAACAAATAAACATTAGTAACGAATCCTAATATGAGAACATTAAAATGTATTTTTAAAATAAGTACAGTGCCTTGAGATTGACCACATTAATAGCAATTTAGTAATACTACTTCTGGTCTAGATTGTTTATAATTTTAAGTAGTTTTTTAGAAGCACATTGCTAATGTTACTGTTTACGAATATACGAAAATGAGAAAAATAAGGGAAAAGCCCAGAAAATGCGATGGCTACCGACAGATGGCAATTAACTTTCTACCAACAATAATATAACAAAATTCAGCAGAACGATAACGACTAAGGTGTACTGCGATGGCCAATACGCTTGCCAAGCGTGTCGATTATGGCAAATCCTCTCGTATGAGATAGGCTCATGTCATCATGTCTTGTAATGAAACGGTAGGCATTACGTAGGCAGTACGACTTAAAAGTCTTACAAAGTAGTTATTGAAGAAGATATATAGATATCTCTATAAGAGATATACTTTTATAGGAGAAGTACATTTGATTTGAAGTCACGATAGCCGAGTGGTTGGGTGGTCGGAATTTCGAGTCGAGAGACCCGAGTTCGATTCCCAGGTGGCAGGCTCGTACCAATGGGTTTTTCGAAAACCTACGTAAAAATTATATCGTTGGCTTGGACATAAAGACGGCGACAGGCTCACCATCTGTCACGTTGTCCTGAAATTATCTTCGGTGGAAGGTGGGTCGAAGGGACTTAATGGTCTAGACTCGATCTCTGTCTACCCCTGTATTGGGAATTGCGTGAAGATATTTAATGTTTAAATAATTATTTAAGTACATTCGAAAATTGTCTTTAAATCACGACAAAATTTGTCCACGTAATTATTAACTAAATTGCTTTAATATTTAATCGATATTTGAGTGTTTTTATTGCAGATAAAATAGTAATCTTGTTGATGTACAGATCGCAATCCTATGCAATATACAATTAAACATGTCGATAGTTCCCCGAGGCTATGGCAGTTAATTTGCAGCCAGTTTGCATGATTGCGTTTATAACTTGGGAACTTGTGAAATGGCAGTTGACACCCAATATACACCTGTTAAGATCATGCGGAGATATACGTCACGTACGATGCTTGTGTCCGTATGTGACAATGACCGTACGTAATCTACTCCAATAACACATTTCCTGGAGGACATCCTCGATATTAGTTATGCGATGCAGTTATTAGTTATGTAATGTCAAAACAATACATATTATCTAAAGATAAAAGAAATATGAGGCGATCAAGACTGTTGCAGATTTTTGCAATTATTATTTTATCTGCATTAATAGGTTTTATCTGCATTAATTCTCCACAGACAATTACACGTTGCCAACAGCTCTAAGGTCCAGGGTTCAATTCTGACACGTCAGTATATGTGTATAAATGCTAAATTAAAAGTATTAAAATGTATGTATGAAAATTCAATTCAATTTTATTTATTTGTATAAAGAAGATCATATCCGTAACGAATTTTACATTAAGTTATTTGTTATTAATAAAACAAATAGCGAAACAAAACACTGTACTATGGACTATAAATCACACATTGATAATCCATGCTAAAATGGTCACTGTAACATATTTTGTGTTACAATGACAACAAGAGTTACTACAGAATGAAAACATGAAAGATACTCGTAATATATATTATTAAATAAATATTATTTTTCTACTTATTTTTATTGTAAATCTGGTCTTATTACAATAATTTTTAAAAGAATCCAATTACTACTATCCTTACAAGACTTTATTTTATACGATAGCGAAGCTATGTTAACATCATGTTTTATAATTGTAATTTTACTGAACAAAGAATTTGAAAGAAGCCTAAGCTGTATTGCTTCAAGAACCTAAGCATTAAAGGATTGTGACACGTGACGATCTGTTCCGTCTGGCCACTCTGTTGGGGATTATGCGTAAAGATATAATAATAATAAAGCTTCACAAATGTAGGAAGTAAAGAAAGGTCCGCTGGACTCAAAATTAAAAACAGTCGGATAACATTTTTAATAGCATATCATAACTACGTAGTAACAAATAAATCTTCACGCAATTCCTAATACAGGGCTAGATAGAGTTCAAGTCTAGACAATTAAGTCCCTTTGACCCACCTTCCACCGAAGATATTTTCGGGACAACGTGACAGGTGGTGAGCCCGTCACCGTCTTTATGTCCAAGACAACGATGAAATTCGTACATAAGTTTTTGAAAAACCTATTGGTACATGCCTGCTACCTGGGGATCGAACTCGGGTCTCTCTACTCGAAAATCCGACCACCCAACCACTCGGCTATCGTGACTTTTAACCACGTAGTAAAAAATATTTTAAAAAAGAGTCGAATACCGACATGCGACTTCACGATTATAATTAGCTCCCAAAAATTTCCAATTAGCACCTTTATTTATTACGTCCGGATTGAACATAGTAGTTAACTTGAAAGATTTACTTTATCTGATCGACGTTGACCAAAATTTTAAGTGCCTTAATTATAAATATTGTATTTCTACATTAACCTACTTATCGTACAGTGTCCTTTTATTTTTACCCGAATTTAACATAGAAATATGCCATTCCCAATAGAGGGTAGACAGAGATCTATTCTAGACAATTAAATCCCTTTGATCCACCTTCCACCGAAGATTTTTTCGGGACAACGTGAAGTCGGGTCATCGGACTCGCAATTCCGACCGCCCAACCACTCGCCTATCAAGATAACTGAGTGGTTGGGCCGTCGGGACTTTTTAAACAATAAATTTAAAGAAACACTGAATCAAGTTATTTTTTATCTACCACCTTTTCGTCACGCGGTTTCTTTAAGAAGCAGGCGGAATAAACTCTATAGGGATCTTCTTTTTTTTTATTTCCTCTTTTTTGATTAATATACATTACTGAAAAAAATCTTCACGCCATTCCCAATATCCCCAGTGTTACACAGAGGTCCAGAGAATTAAGTCCTTCCGGCCCTACCTTTTATTGAAGACAGGTCAAAACCTGTCACATTGTCACAAAAAAATGTTAACACTTGTCAATTATATACAACGTACGTTCACCAGATATGTCTATCACAATTATTTAATTTTAAATCTTGTATTTAAAATTAAATAATTGTGAATGTGTTATTACTGCGGTGAAAGACAGAGTCACTAAACAGTTTATAGAACTTTTCTTTGATTAATTATTAAATTTATTTTAAATTTAATTAATTATATAAATTACCAATATTTGATTTTAATTTAAACGAAGGAAAGCATCGCAACAGAAAAATAAAATAAAACAATTTTATTTTCAGAACGTGTGAAGTCCACCAACCCGCACTGTAGTTTTTCCCAGCATTGGGCATAGCATTCTTTTATTTATTGATTTAAACTAAAACTGTAAAATTCTAGAAACTTGAACATAGCTTTCTGAACTTCAGCGATACTCTGAGTAACTGAGTTAATACATAATGTATAAACTACTAAAACTGTGTATAAACTACTGAATGAAAATATTTTCTGAAAATTATAGTAACTTGATAAAGACATGTCATTAATACAGAAGTGATTTGCGCAATTCCCTCACATGCCCTCATATTACCGTGTTTAGACGAGAGCTAATGCCCTCCAATTTAATTAAGTTAATGTTGTGGGCTCATATGGACGTTTCATAACGCTGAGGGTTGTGTAAGTATAATTATATCTAATTTGTATACATTTACAAATTGATTCAACTGTGGTAGAGCCACGCATCAGCTTTTGTTGTTGCATGAATGGGCCGGCTCGACCGGGGAAGTACCACAACCTCACAGAATACCGGCGTGAAGTAGAAGTCTAAAAAACTTCTGCGTTTCGTCTGGTGAGTGCAGGTAACCGGAGGCCCACACACCCCTCTCCCCCAATTCTGGGGGGAGGGGGTACTCTAAGGCAGACAACGCGTCTGCTATGCCTCTGGTATTGCGGGTGTTCATGGGCGTAATCTTACCATCACGTGAGCCACCTGCTCGTTTGCCTCCTTTTTCTATAATAAAAAAAAATCTCGTGCCGGCATCGTTGAAGTTGTTAAAACTAACATTTCAATTGATGATTTAACTTAGAGCTAATGAAGGAAAATAATCGTTAAGAAACCGACCATCGGAGACATAAAAATAACAAAAATATATTATTATTTCTCAGACGTGTGAAGTCCGCCAAAAGGCACTGGAACAGCGTGACGGACTTTCCCCTGGCTTTGCCCAGAAGTAGGCAATTTAATAAACGGGACTACATGTGTAAAAAGGCGGTCAGTTATTTTATAATAATATAAACTTAACTGTAGAATGAGTATAAATTGTTGGATTGAAATTAATTATCCATGAAGTTTCACCAAGAAATCAAAATCGTGACTATTTCTTTCTTTATTTATTTATTTCTATAGTATAACTAAATTTAAATCACAAAAGATAATTAAAAATGTAACAAAGGACAAATATAAACATTCGAATAGTTGTTTACTCAGTTTAGTTAATTCAGTAAGTTAACTAATTTTGCAAGTTAAGTTAACTTTATCTCTTCATTACAATAACACTTGTTCCAGAATTTTAATACGCAATTGACTTCGATATGCAAAGTTTACAGTCAAAGAAGGGCTCACCACCTGTTACGTTGTCCCGAAAATATCTTTCGTGGAAGGTAAGTCCAAGGGACTTATTTGTCTAGACTAGTATAGACCGAGACCGAGGGGTAGACCGAGTCTACCCCTGTATGGTTAATTGCGTGAAGATATTTATTTATTTATTTAAATAAAATATAAACTTAATGTATTAAAGGTAATTGCGGAAATTCGATTTTCAAAACAGACACGCATTTATCGGCAATAAATTTACCATACTATCTTCAGCATAGATAATACATATATAATTGATCGTGCACGTATAAAACAAAGCAGTTGCTGTCGTCACGGTCCGCCAATCTCATTCATAGACAATACGTATATACGCGTAACTGATGATCTCATTGACGTTTGATGTCAACGTTTCACAAACATCGAACAACATAATTATGGTAATAAATTTAATTAATAGTATAGTATTTTAATGATTTTAATTAAAAAGAAATCAAAATTATTCGTAGTGTGCTGCAACGTGATATGTGTAATAAATTTTATGTTGCACAAAAGACTCTTGTTACGGACCTATATTTCTCTTATATGCCCTTTATATCGTTGGCTTTCACAAAAAGATGGCAACAGGCTCACCACCTATTACGTCTCAAAATAATCCCAAGTAAAATATGAATAGAAATGACTAAATTGTCTTGACACCTGGCTACCCTTGTACTGAGAAATGCGTGAATGCAAAAGTGTGGTGAAGGTAAAATATTGCTACTGACTACATAAATATCTTCGGGCGCACGATTTGAAACTATTTTTGCAGACAGCGAGACTGAAAAGCTTTAGTTTAACTTCTAGAATCGATTCATACATGAATAGGCTGGCCTAAGGCGTACTTACCACCTCGTAATTTATTAAAGCTTTAACACATGTCGAGATTATTATCATGTAACCAACGGACTTTAAATTATTTCGCATGAAGAACACATTCTACTTATGAAGATATTACCTGGTCCAAAGAGAAGGAGTGTGCCATCTTCTCTGCCCCATCTGTGGGAGATTGGGTATGAATTTCATGGTAAATTTAATTATTAAATTAAATTTCCGCAAAGTAACGCTTGAGTCTATCACCGTTCTACTTAATCAAATGATTCAGAAAATTACTTATTGCAATCACATCTTATAGTCATGTGGGTACGGCTAAAGAGCATACCACCGCTTTTATTCTATGGGTGTCTTAAGATGCGATTACGGAAAATGCAATTGACTACAAAAAGATAGCTGAATTAGCTTCTCGATAAATATCCGATCGAAATTGTGCTGCCTGGTGACGAAAAGCAGCGTCTAATCTGCGAGGTGTCTGTTAGGTCGAACACCGGACCGCTTGCCAAACGTGGTATTAATAGCAAACCCTTCTGCATGGGAGAGACCTATGTCCTGCAGTTGGCTTCCACAGCCTGTATTGATCATATGGTATTATTATATTTTGGCGCAAATACTATGTAAGTACAAACGCATTTACAAAACTCTCTTTTATTACATAGTGTAACAAAAGAGTCAAAATCGCCGATTGTTACGTTTTAAATCTAATTTACAAGTTTACGATCGTGTTATAGTTATAGGATCTTTGCCAAATCTGAGCTGTGAGATGCGAATGTTTCCCCATAAATATCTTTAGTCAGTTCAAATAATATTTTGATTGTAGGAGCTTATACAATTTATGTCTATTATCACGCCATTCCCTATACAGGTGTAGACAGTTGTCAAGACAATTAAGTATTTTAAACCCACCTTCCACCAAAAATATTGTTGGGATAACGTGACAGGTGGTGAGCCCGTCGCTATCTTTATGCCCAAAACAACGATACAATTTGTACATAAGTTTTGGAAAAAACCATTGGTAGGAGCCTGCCACCTGAGGATTGAACTCGGATTTTTTGACTCGAATTTCAATCACCCAACCACTAGGCTATCGTTAACTTTTTTTAATTATCTATTATCATCAACGTAACGGCCTATGAAAGTCTATTGGCCTCTCCCACTACTACTAGGCATCTACCGTAAGGGTTTGTTTGCAGTGATCGCCGTGCTTGACTTGCGAATTGGCGATCGCGGTACCAGATTCTTCGCAGCTTAAGACGCTGGTGCCCTTCACCGGTTTGTTAAATTTTGAACTTTAATTTTTCGGGATGTTTACCCCGCCACCCGTCGGTAGCCACATGCACTTTCAAAGCTTGTCCCTCTGTCGCCTCTTACGCCATCCAGGGGTACATTCATATGCTGTAATATACGGCATGAATGGCGTGTGGTTACTTTAAATTTAAATGTTGCATAAGTTTAAGATTTTAAGCAGGTTTCAAATCACGATAACCGAGTGGTTAAGTGATCGAAATTCAAGTCATGAGCTCGATCCCCAGCCGGCAGGCATGTACCACTGGGCTTTTCCAAAAAAACTTATGCATGATTTATACTCGTATCATTGGCATCTTATTTATTTAAGCATGCATTATTTATTAATACTAGTGATTTGGAAGGGAAAGAGTAACTACCGTGCAGGACGGGTTTTCTTCATATTAAAAGTACATTGCATTGTGCCATTGGAAACTTGGAATATACGTTTCGTTTCGCAGCAACTTCTATAAATCGATAAAAGCTGTTGTTGAATTTCTAGATTTGTGCTATATTCGGAGACACATAGCTATGAAAAAAGAATTTTTAACCAAGCTTTAGAACGCAATAACGCGCCACATTTTAGAGGGCATTGGAATAAAATAAAATTGTTTTTTTTTTTTTCAATTTAAAATTGTTTTTCAATGTTAAGTCATATCCTTTTATAAAAAGTACATGAATTTATTGTTCATTTAAAATGAATTACAAATTAAGTACTCCATTGACATTACGACTAAAGTTGCGGATAAAGCGGTCAAGAATACCCAAGTGACTTCAAAGTACGGTCTGCGGTGCAATTCCAACGCAGAATTTATAATGTTTCACCGTTCTAACATTGCTCCTTTCCGTTTATTTATAGTTAATTTGCTTTAACAGGACCACTAACTCTTTCTCTTCTTAGAAATCATCTGCATTAGTACCACACTCTGGCATGTAACCATATATCAGATTAACAAGAGTTGTGTTCTGATTTGAAGGACTGATTTAAAGACAACCACAGTTATTGCGAGTAATGACTACGAGGTGTATGTTTTCCATGTCAGTCTTAACCGGTTACAGTTCCTTCGATTGAAGAGGTTGTTTGCCGCTTTTTATGGGCTGCTGCAGACACTTACTAACAGATAGACTACAGCAACATGTTTTCTCCCCAATTCAATAAAAAAAATTGTATGCTATAGTGTAGTCTGCAACAACTTTTCATCCAAATCACATATATACTTAACGACTTACAAAATATTATTGCTGTTGTCACAGTACCAGACAACTCGCACCTTAGATGTTGCTGTCCGTTACTGGTTTGTTTAATTATAACCAGGAATATTTTCTCGCCGTTCTTACGCTATTACTATACGACTTGATTCAACTTGACTATCTCATAATTATTAAACTAAAGAGAAAGAGAAGAAACATTTTTCTCTTTAATTTAGTAACAAAAAGTTCAGCATAACTTATATGCTTTAAAATCAATGAAAAATTTATTTTAAAGCGTATAAGTTATGTAAGTTATTTAAAAACAAATAATTTTACAATTAAACAATTAAAAAAACACTCTAATACTTCAAAATTATACTTTTGGTGAGATCTTTGTTGAACCGTGGACTATTGATGGGCTGTAAAGAAGAAGAGATTAACATTAATTATTAATTTACGCATGTATATTCACATAGATAAATATTTATAAATACATATAAAGGTCCATGAATGGAGTACAAACATTCGTATTCATCATAAAAATAATTGCCTCTAACGGGATTAAAACCTTAGCTTCGAAGACAGGGTCACTACCAACTTCAATATATCAGGTCTTCAATATATATTTTTGTTTAAAAAGAAAATAACAAGAACCATTTCATTATAATGCAATAAGACTGGCAAGACGCTAAACCAAGGGAAAAAAATAAGTAGTCCGAAGCAGTGGCGTCAATGGTACGAGACGCCTGGTAATGAGATCGCTAATCTTTTAACTTTCCAAGCATGGCAGATCCTTCTTATGGGAGGTATCATAGTCTGCCAGTAACTTAAACAGGCCGTTAAAAAAATAATACGTATGAAAAGTATTTGCTTAAATGTCATGTTAATGTTTACGTTTTTATTAAACAATACTAATTCAGGGGAATTTTTCCTATGATTGGCTTAATTAATTTTTATTAATATTTATGAAGATCCTTAATTGCCAAAGTTCGGAAAGTTTCACTGTCTACCGCAAGAAATGTTAATAATAGTCTTAATTCTTGCAGTTATTAAGGAAACTGATTCAGTAAATGAATAATTTGATAAATAAACTTTACCGTTGTCTTTGCTTTCTTAATTAAATGTCATACATACATAATCATGTATGCATTATGTAGCATATCTCCCAAAAACCTCAAATTGCGTTTTTTTGTTAGGAGAAAAATAGTTTCAATTGCAAAATTGTGTTAAAGCTTTTTTTTATAGAAAAGGGAGGCAAACGAGCAGGCGGCTCTCGTGATGGTAAGTGATTACCGCCATCCATGAACACCCGCAGTACCAGAGGCATAGCAGATGCGTTACCGGCCTCAGAGTGCCCCTCCCCCCAGAATTGGGGAGGGGTTGTGTGGGCCTCCCCATTACTTGCATTCACCAGACGAAACGCAGAAGTTTGTTAGACTCCTACTTCACGCCGGTATTCTGTGAGGTCATGGTACTTCCCCGGTCGAGCCGGCCCATTCATGCAACAAAAAAAGCTGATGCATGGCTCTACCACTGTTAAAACTTCAGAAATACTAAAGCTTCACGTCAGGTTTTCGTTCTTTAAATCATGAATAGCAAGCAAGAAATTGTATGAAATGCGTGAAATATAAATTTTGTTCCCTGTACTAACTAAAACTTAATTTGACTATGAATATGACTTATATAATTAAGTCGAAATAGTAAATGTTACTTACAGTCGTTGATTAAAACGTTTTTGTGGACTTACTCTTGAATCTAATGCTAATTTTAATTTAATAACAATATCAATACATTTTGAACTAATTACCGTACTCTTGAAAACAATTCCGAAAATATTGTTTTAAAATTGCAATTGCGTTAATATTTTTTAATTATTAATATTAATATTATTTAATTAATATTTAATTGCCTTAATATAGGCTAGCGATGGGGTTGTTACACAGGAAGTTAGTCACAAAATTCTTCGCAATAAGATGTTTACATTTACCAACAACGGGAAAACAGTAAGAAATACCTTATCACTTTAAAAATATTACTTTTGTAATATATGTTGTGACGCAATTTTAAACACAATAACTAGCTGTTAAAATGGCGTCGAGAATACCACTTTTTGGACAATTTTAATTTCGAGTAGTTCGCCTAATTACCACTCTCAATATCAAAACAATTTGACGCTAGGATAGCTTTCAAGAATACAAAACGTTATAATTCTGATTCCGATAGATCGGACTTTCGTTCCAGAGTGTGTCCCCTGGAATAATAACAAATATATTGGAATCGTTTCTTCTAATTCCGAAAGGCCATTGGTTGCGGCCGTCTTTTGGACTGATACATACACAAAACTTCTGCAGAACGGTCACAAGCAGCAGCGTCTTAGGCATAAGGTACCCGCATTAAAAATTGTATCCCTAAGTTCCCACAACAACGGGAATAACAACATGTCGCCATAACATGAAATAAATTATTTTTAAGATATAACAATTAGTATAATTGAACGAAAAAGTCATGCCACTCCAGTTTAGAGAACCGCAATCAACATTCACCGCAATTCAATTAAAACTTGTTTAAGTCCTTGGCTCTTTTTCGTATTTAAAAAAATTCTATCGTTTTAACTACATTCGAGTTCGTAGAAAGTATAATAAGAGTGTTCGTAATTGAGAGTTCGTAGAAAGTATAATAATAAGAGAAGTCAAATTAGTAATAGAATTAAATTTAGGGGGTTTAATTTTCAAAATTATATTTAAGAAAGGTCAAGAGTACTCGGATAAAACCACGTAAGGATGCTTCGCGATCCGTTCTCTCGTGAAGTTTATTTCAATACTTACCTGAAATTTTTATTAAATTTAAAAGTTAAAGAAGTCAACCACCTTAATTTTAAAATAAAGGTGGCTGATGGTTAAGATGTTTGATAACAGCATTCGTTTTTATCTACTACAACTACGCGCGCGTTTGGCTAACGCTTAGAAAACGTTGAGCCATAGTTCTGCTATCTAACCTGTGGATGAAAAGAGTGTCGACTTATTAGACCAGAAGATATACCTTACCGGGCCCGGGTCGACGAGGGTGGCAAGATATTCAGGTGAGTGTTTGCCAGCCTTTCTCTTCTTAACACAGGGATAAGGCACGAAGGTAAAGAAATCAATAGTTTTTATTTTCACGTTACATATCTTTCTTTTTTAAGTTAAATTTTATATCAGATATTAGTCTTTTCCAAAGTATAGTTACAAAATCAAAGTTTTAAAAAAGATGTATCCGAGTACTCTTGACCCTCCCGTCTTCAAGCAATTTGCTCACATGGTCATCAAAAGTTATTCTCGGCCTACCTCGACCCCTTTTAATATTAATTTTCGCGCTATATATTTTCTTCACCATTCGGTCTTCGCTCATTCGCTCAACGTGCCCAAACCATCGAAGCACGCCCTTATCCATTTTGTGATAAGGTCATCTTTCAAACCTACCATTTTCCGAATCTCTTCGTTTCGCGCCTTGCATTTGAACTAACGCAGTCAGGGCACCGTTGACCTTGTTTCCGGCAGCGACACACCTGTCCACATCTATATCACATCTACCATCCCGGCTAAAAGCACTGCCCAAGTACACAATCTCATTCACCTGTTATAGACATTCCTTACTTACCCATATTTCACATACCATCCTTTTTTTTAACTTATGTACTATTATATCTTTGGCTTGGACGTAAAGACGGCGCAGGGTTCACCACTTGTCACGTTATACTAAAAATGTCTTCGGTGGAAAGTCGGACGAAAGGACTTAATTGTCTAGATTAGACCTCTGTCTACACTTGTATGGGGAATGGCGTGAAGATATTTTTTGAATACTACAAACTAAAACAAGCAGTTCAATTGTGGTCAGACCTAAGACATATTTAAATAAGCAATATATGTCATATGTACATTTGAATATTTGTCATATTCACATTTACATATAAACATCTATGATGCGATTACAAACGCAAATTTATCACACAAATGTTGCGTCTTTGACTCCACAACCTTCAGCTTTGAAGACAGGGTCATGTCATCAAAAATTATTATGATTCATACATAGTCAGGGATAACACCACATATATTGCTGTAATCCCAAAATAAGTACGTTAAGCAATTGTATTATAATCCAGAAACAACGAAAACCCAGACCAGAGAAAATGCAGAAAAAGTGTTTTCTACATTAATTGAATTTAGAATCGAACCCGGGACCTGTGAGCTTTCGATACTATGAAAACAGGTGTGTACACCACTCGTCCATTATCATTAATTATTCATTATCCATTTGTTAGTAAAGGTTAAATTTATCTGTTTAATATTTGAGCAACCTTTATAAGAACATCAAATTCCTGACTAATGTCTCAATCTTAAGGTCTTTAAATTCAAGAAGATACCCTCTTAAAACCGATTAATACGAAGTTTGCAATTTATAAATAACGCAGTCAGGGTTTTTTTTTAGTCAGGTTATTTATTTCAAGTTGGTTAATTTTCTTTTATGTTTTTCTCAAGATTTACAATGCACAGATCTGTAAATGAGAGTTTTTTCAAAGATGCAAATTATCTTTCACTGCGATAAGTCAAGGGTCTATGCTTGAACACACTTAGTGCGACTAAATTTAACTTTGGTCTATATCTAAAAGTGGACTCTAAAAGTTAATATGATATTATTACGAGTTGTGTGTTTCGAAATTGGAACAGAAAACCGACATTCCATCTTGTATTCAAATTACCCTTTAAGTGTCTCTTTTACTTTTTACTTCCTCGCACTTTTCCTTTTCTTTTTCTTCCCTTTTTTGCTATAATTTTCAGGAACTCAATATTAATTCTAAGTATGTGCTGGTTTGTATAATACATTCATAGATAGATAAATACATACAAAGATAGAGACAACATCATATACATTGCACTGATCTCAAAGAAAGCAGCTTAAGCACTTGTAATCTGGATTCAGAAACAACGAAGATACTACAAACACATAGACCAGAAAAGTGTTTTTTACATTAACCCGAACGGAAATCGAACTCAGAACCTCAGAGCTGGCGACACCTTAAAACCGGTGCGAATGCCACTCGTCTATATGGCATATTTTAATTGTGTTTTTAAATATAATATTCCAGAATATATCTAGCTACAATGTTCCGAATGATCCAAAATGAAAAGAACCTGATAGATTCGAGTACTGAAAGGAAAGTTTCAGAAAAGTACGTTTTCATAGAATAAGATAGCTAAAACTAGAATAGTCTTTCATGTTTGTAAGGACCAGACGTGGACGGAAATCAATCGCATATTCTTCGTATCGCACTCTACTCTTTGGCAGTGTAAATTTATAATACAAAAAAAATCTAACGTTGGCGCTAAACTTAAGCAGTTCAATGAATTCGTAATCAAGAAACCTATCGGTGCGTCCGAGCGGCGAGATTGAAGAGGATGGTGAACGGCGATATCACGTCTCGTCAGACAAACGTGCAAGCGTCTGTACTGTTTTCTGACGTATATTTTCTTACAGGCTTGCATTTTTCTGTTGCATTGTTTAAAAATATTTTCAATTGACATAATATTAATAATAAATAAATAAAAAAATTGCCAATAGACACTCGAAAAATTAATAGATAGGAACCATCATGATAGCCGAGTGGTTGGGTGGTCGGAATTTGGAATCAAGAGGGAGGTGGCTGACTCGTACAATGGGTTTTTAAAAAACTTAAGTCTGAATTATATCGTTGGCTTGGACACAAAGACGGAGACGGGCTCACCACCTGTCACGTTGTCCCGAAAACATCATTGGTGGCAGGTGGGTCGAAGGAATTTAATTGTCTAGACTAGACCTCTGTCTATTGGGTAAAGATATTTATTATTATTTATTTATTCGTAGATAGGAACCATAATGTCCCTACATTAAAATGTAGTAAATCGTAGCACCGAGAAAAATAAAAAGTATAAATAAATACAAAGACAGGGACGACCTCACATTCTTTGCTCTGGTCCCAAAGTACGAGTTACTCGTAAGTAGCTAAAACACTTTTGTTTTTGAATCAGAAACATCGAAGGTACCACAAACCACCCATATCGGAGAAATATAGAAATAACGAATTTAACATATAAATAAAGATAAATATATACAGAAAGAGACAACATCAATAAAGCTGTGTTTTCGTTGCTTACTTTAAAAAATAAATTGAAAATGGGATGGGATAAGAGAAACAAATACTTTGTCATCTTATAGATTTAAAGATCGAAACTCAGAAGCAGATTAGGGCTTTAAATCATTCTGAATTTCTGCAATGCCGTGCATGAATTAACGGTTTGAAATTTCTTTATTTCCTTAATAAGAATTACAGAAATTCACTTAAGGATAAAAAACAAATAACAGAATCTTTGTTTTTTATCCATTTTGCGGAACATACAGAGTGTTTAAGTATATTAATTGATATGTAGGTACATGATAATAAATACACAAACAAGCAACACTAACAAAAGAATGTTCCAGGTAAGATCACGGACATATAGAAACAGATATCCAAACTACTAGTGGTATGCATAACATTATTTTATTTTTATAACATATGTTTTTATTTAATTTTTTAAGGTTTTAATAATATTGTATAACAAAAAATACGTTCAATATAAGTGTATGTTTTAATTTTTTTATACATTATTTTTTTACATTTTGTTTTACGATTGTTTATATCCGTTTATTTTTTATTTTCCTATCATATAAAGATATGCAAAATCACATATTTACAATATAGTTTTTTAATATTTTTTTAAAAGAGTGTAGTGTTTTTGCATTTTTATCATCATTAGGTAACTTATTGTACATTTGAACTCCTTCGAATTCTACAGTCTTTTTTCCATAGTTCGTTCTCGGTAATTTAGTCACCAAATTGTTGGCAATCCTTAGTTTAATTTTTTGAATATGGTGTTTCTTAGTGAATATTATTTTTGTATGAATATCTTTATTAAGTATTTTACGTATAAGTATACATGCGTAGTGTTCGTTAGTTTGCTTTATATTCATTATTTTTATTTATTTATATGGTTTTTGCGTAGGTTTCCGAAAATTAAAGTTAAATAAAGTTTTTATTAACTTGTTTTTTATTCTTTGTATTTATCTATATTGGTTTTGTACGCTGTGTCCCAAATTTCTATTAGGTTGTCAATATGAGTTTTAACTAAGGAATTATAGACCACATATTTTACAGTGTTTGGTAAACATTTTGCAACACCGCGCAAGGCTCTTGTGAGAGATACAAATTTTGCGTTAATTTTTCTAGGTGAGGTTTCCAATTAAGACGGCTGTCCATAATAAGCCCGAGGTATTTTCTTCTGTCTTTCTTTGTATTGTCTGACTGTTTACCTGGAGGGAAATGTTACTGTTTTTTTTTATTTTTTTAATGCTATAATATGACATAATTAGTTTTTGACGAGTTAATGGTTAGTAAATTTTGAATGTTTTGAATGGTTAATAAATGTTGAAACCATTTACTTATTGTGTTTAAGTCCTCTTGAATATCTTTAATAATGTTTTCAATAGACTTATTAAAGTAAAATACATTTTACAGTAGTGGAGCCACGCATCATCTTTTGTTGTATTCGGAATAGCATGAAGATATATTTTTTTAAGGATTTGGGTACGCTTCTCTCCTCTATTGTGTTCTCTCATTTGGGTACTCTTCGCAGCTGAAACAGCGTCGCAGTTGAAGACGAGTTTTGGCAATGCGATTGACCATTTTCCCTATCCTCCTCGACTCTGGATGGGCTAATACAGTAAACTGGTACAGTGATTACCGTATGGCAGTGAAAGGAGAGGAATTTCAGTATTTTAATCATATCTCTCCCTGGCCTCCACCCCCGAAATGTGGGAGCGAAAATAAAATCTTCCCAGGGCTCTTTTGTTAATAGAAAAGGGAAGCAAACGAGCAGGTGGCTCACGTGATGGTAATTGAATATCGCCGCCCATGAACACCCGCAATACCAGAGACATAGCAGATGCGTTGCCGGCCTTAGAGTGCCCCCCCCCCCTCCTCAGAATTGGGGGAGGGGGGTGAGTGGGCCTCCGGTTACCTGCACTCACCAGACAAAACGCAGAAGTTTGTTAGACTTCTACTTCACGACGGTATTCTGTGAGGTCGTGGTACTTCACCGGTCGAGCCGGACCATTTCTGCAACAACAAAAGCTGATATGTGGTTCTACCACTGTTACAACTGGCTCTACCAACATGCGGCAGTGTAGTGAGCCAATCATCGCCTGTCCTTGCCCCCGTGCGGCTCAGAACGCAAGTAGTACAATCGAATTCATAAATATTTACCTAAATAACTTCTTGAGTTCACTTATAGGTTAGGTGTTCATAAGATTTAAATCCACTATATCTTTTTTGCAATATTAGTTAACAAAAAACATTAAACATCAATTAATTCAACAGGCTTACAGGTTGTTTTATTTTTATTACTGAAAGAGCCTTGATACACGATAAAATAAATAAGTTTCCTTTTTATTTTTTCGTATCGTAGTAAAATTAATCCTTACTATTCCTTAGACAGATTGCATCTCAAAAAGAGATTTGAAATAACTATGAAGGTTGTGAATTTCATCTTGAGATATAATATTGATGATGAGTATATTATTTATCGTAATTAAGCTTAGCTTACCGTGTAGTACCTGTGTAATATTACCACTCCCTTTCTTTCCGTAGGTGTCGTCTGAGGCGACTAAGGGAAACAGCCTTGAAGGGTGCGAGTGATCTGCTACAGCGATCGCCGATGCGCTTGCCAAACGTGGCGATTGTGAAAAATCCTCATTATGGGAGAGGCCTATGTTCTGAAGTGGACTTCAATAGGCTGTTATGTAGTATGTATGTATGTGATCTTTACACAAACTTTGGAGCTTTTAAAACATTAGTTCCTATTTTTAATTACCATATATAACACCATATACATAGCAGCCGCAGTAGCTGTGTAGTAGTCGGATTTTGAATCACTTGACCAAAGTTTCTGGTATTTGAAAGGGACGAAGAAATAACGAAGTGTGAAATATGGGTAAATAAGGAATTCTAGAACAGGTGAATGAGATTGTGTACTTGGGCAGTGCTTTTAGTCGGGATGGAAAATATGATATAGATGTGGACAGGCGTGTCGCTGCCGGAAACAAGGTCAACGGTCCTGACTGCGTTAGTCCAAAGGCAAGGCGTAGTGAAAAATGCATGCCTTGCGATACGCAGTGCTGGTATCGACTTTGCTATATGGCAGCAAAACCTGGGTATGTCAGAACAAGCATAAATATATATATATATATATATATATATATATATATATATATATATATATATATATATATATATATATATATATATATATATATATATATATATATATATATATATATATATATATATATATACATATATATATATATACATATATATATATATATATATATATATATATATATATATATATATATATATATATATATATATATATATACATATATATATATATATATGTATATATATATATATATGTATATATATATATATATATATATATATATATATATATATATATATATATATATATATATATATATATATATATATATATATATATATATATATATATATATATATATATATATATATATATATATATATATATATATATATATATATATATATATATATATATATATATATATGTATATATATATATATAGTACTCGACGTGCATGTTTAAAGAAAATTATGAATCTGAATAAAGCGAATGCTTGGCGATGTTCTCTCTGGCTACAACGTCAGGGATTGCCGATTAAAAGTCACGATAGCCAAGTTGTTGGGTGGTCGGAATTTCGTGTCGAGAGACCCGAGTTCGATCACCAGGTGGCGGGCTCGTACCAATGGGTTTTTCAAAAAAAAACTTATTTACAAATTACATCGTAGGCTTGGACATAAAGGCGGCGACGGGCTCACCATTAACGGGGACGGTGGGTCGAAGGGACTTAATTGTCTAGACTAGACCTCTGTCTACCCCTGTATTGGGATTGTGCGTGAAGATAAAATAAAATAAAAGACCAAAGTTCAATCCCCTGGAGGAAGGCATGGACAGTATGATGACAACAGGCTCACTGACCATGTTTTCCAACATAAGTATGTATACATACATACATATTATCTAGCCATACATATAATAATCTAACCAACCATATAATAAAACATACATATAACTATTAACTAGTTGCCGAACAGAGGAGACGTGTTTTGTTCTTATTATACTTTAAAAAATAAAAAGTGAAAGCTTAAAAAAAAACTTACGAATAAGTATACTGCATTTTCGCGAGTGGTTTTAACAAATCAATAGTAAATTAGTGATTAACTGCACGTGTAAACAATACTATCAATATCCGCACATAATGAGTGTACAACGTTCACCGAAAAAAACTCAAATCATAAGCGGCAGCGGAAACAACTCACAGCCAGATTTGTATTCAATATCTCGAGAAGAAAATTACGTTAGCCAAAGAAAAAGGAAACAACCTGATTCGGAAATCGATTTCAAGGTGGAGCTTAATTTATTTCGAAAAGATAAAATGTTCTTTTTTACGGACTTTGCTAAATCACAAAAAGAGGATACACAAGATATCAAAAAAGACCTAGCCGATATCAAAAACGAAATGAATAATTTAAAAATTTCTATAGAAAACTTATCACAAGAATACTATAAAATGCAGAGTTAGTGAATTTAAAATTGACAAATAGCGAAATACAAACAAAAATAAAATTACTTGAAAATAATCTTAATTCCCTCAAAACTGTGGATAACATTACAAATTATAATAAGTCAACATCGCAAATCAGTAATACGCTTTCAGCTTATTCCGAAGACATCATCCTAGAATGCCAAGATCGACAACAGCGCTTACGTAACATTATTATTGTGGGTATATCGGAATTAATAGACAATTGTACGACATAAATGAAGCTCTAAACATACTAACTAAAATTTATCCTGACTGCCCTAAACCAATAAGTACGCTAAGACTTGGCAAGTTTGTACCAAATAAAAATCGGCCGCTCAAAATTTTCTTTGAATCAGCTGATACTGCTAGGTATATATTAAGAAATAAAGCCAAACTAAACAACAATTTGCGGATATTTGCTAATCAAACACCCTCACAAAAGAGCTATTTGAAATATCTAGGTGACCAGTTGACGCGCCGTGAACAAGAAGGAGAAGCTGATTTAATGATAAAATACATTAAAGGTATTCCAAAAAATGTTAAAAAAACATCAGAAAACTCCGAGAGAAAGATGTAATATCTAAAAATGAATTGTCTTTTGATACCAATCACTACGTTAGGTATACCTACGAGAATATTTCTATGTACCCTACATCTCTTTAATTTTTCTATGCAAATATTCGAAGTATAAGAAAAGCAGGTAAATTTGATGAGTTGAAATGTATTCTTAGGTCTATCAATGGCATAGTACATTTCATTATACTCACGGAAACATGGATCATGTCCGAGTCCGAAGCAAATGTCTTTTGTCTGCAGGGAAATTCACATATTTACAATTATAGAAAAGAAAAACGCGGTGGTGGAGTATCCATTTATGTTCACAATAGTATTTCTTATGATTTAACCATGGCGTTGTATGAAGATGGAGTGCACTACCTATGGATATATTTACATAGACTTGCACTGTATTTGGGCGCCGTATATAAACCGGATAAAAGAAACATTAAATCATTTTTGAACACTTACTCAGAGCAATTAGAAAAGTACAAACGAGGAATCGTATTTGGTGATTTTAACATAGATCTGTTAAAAAATTAATCATCAAATTATATAACAAGTTTAGAAGAAACTGGCTTCTAAATTACTAACAAAATTCACGAAGACTATTGTACACGTCAAAAAAATAATACTAAATCAATATTAGATCACATATGTACAAATGTTTACGACAATTCGTTTAATGTGACTTTGATTGCTACGCCTTTATCGGACCGCAAGCAATTATTTCTAGAATTAATTCAATATTAAAAATGCAAAAAATAGAAAATACAGTATGATGCAATTAATTATTCAAGCCTATACAAAAATGTTAAAAAGGCATCGTTTAAGAATCACAATAATTGTTATACAACGTTAGAATCATTTATTAAAAGCCAAATAGCAAAATTTCTAAAATAAAAGTATTAAATAGCCCCAAAGATGACTGGATTAATAAAACTATTTTGAACGGTATTTACAAACGAAATATATTATGGAAACAGTGGAAATCGGACAGTAAGAATCATGAATTAAAACAAGCTTTTGTAAAGGAACGAAATAAAATCAGTGCTTCAATAAAAAAAAACTAAAGAAACAATGTAATAATAATCCAAAAAATACATGGAATCTTATAAACTCATTGGTAAGAAATAATGTAAAAGATCGTTGTGCTCATTGTAGACTTATAGTAGACTCCAAAAACGTAGAAAATCCAATAGCTGTTTGCGAAGTATTTAATTTGTATTTCTCTTCAGTTGGTAAACATTTAGCAAATCTAATTCCAAAAAACTTACCTAACAAATCATTTTAACCTTAACTTACTCAAATTGTACGCCTAACTTTCAGTTGAGTGAACTCAGAGCATGTACTGCAAAAGAAATACTTAAAATTATAAATAGTCTAGATTCAAACACAAGTACAGGTATAGACGGAATTAATACTAAATCTTCAAATTGTATTTCTAACATCATTGCTTCAGACCTAGCAGAATGCATCAATACATGTCTTTGCACTGGCATGTACCCCGATAGCCTTAAAATAGCTAAAGTGACTCCAATATTTAAAACAGGCTCTAAAACTGACCCAAGTAACTACCGACCTATCTCTGTCTTACCCGTATTATCTAAAGTTTTCGAAAAAATTATTTATTACCGGCTTAATGAACATTTGAAAAATATAAACTACTTATCTAATCAACAATATGGGTTTAGGTCTAACTCTAATACCTTGTCGGCAGTAATAGATCTAGTAACAAAATTTAAAATAAATATTAATGAAAAAAAGGTATCCTTAGGTATGTTTATTGATCTCAAAAAAGCTTTTGACACTGTAGGTCGTGATATTCTGTTAGAAAAACTTTTTGGCTTGGGTATTACGGGTATGGCACTAAAAATGTTTCAATCTTACTTAACAAACAGGCATCAAATTGTAAAAATCGAAAACAATCAAAGTGGTTTAGAAAAAGTCAGTTACGACATCCCGCAAGGCTCGATTTTAGGCCCATTGCTTTTTCTGATTTGTGTGAACAATATTTGCAAAATTGATATAAAGGGGCATCTTACTTTAAACGCAGATGATACTTGTCTCTTTTATTTTGGCCATAATATTACGGATCTAATAAACGAAGCACAGAATGATTTACACAAATTTAATATTTGGTGTCAATGTAATTTACTAATACTAAAAAACATCTTTTATGGTATTTTCGGCTAAAAACAAAAAAATAGTCCAGCATCCACAATTAAAAATAAATAATGATGTTTTGCGTCGCTCTAATAAAGAAAAATATCTTGGTTTATGGTTAGACGATAAACTAACTTGGAAAAATCATATCGAACATATTAGAACAAAACTACTAACATTATCAGGGGCATTGAAAAGAATAACAGGATGCATCCCACCTAGAACACGCTTGAATTTTTAAAATGCGTTAGTCAGATCCCACTTACAGTATTTAATCGAAGTTTGGGGAAATGCGGCACCTTCTAATTTAAAAATCTTGCAAATATCACAAAACAAAGTAATCAAAAACTTATTCAAATGTAATACAAGAACGAACACATGTGCACTTTACAAGAATACAAACATTAATAACCTTAGACAACTTTATGTATATACAACATGCATCTTAATAAAAAAAATTCTAACTAATGAAATACATTCGCAAATAGTACTCAGTAAAAGAATATTTCATTATGACCTAAGAAATAAGATAAAAATTGAAGTCCGAAAACACAGAACTGGTTATGGTAAAAAGAGTATACTGTCTGAGGGAGCGCAACTCTTCAATAATTTGTCTAATGAGATTAAGGATTGTGTGTCTATCAATGTTTTCAAAGAGAAACTTAAAATGTATATATCCAAAGATATTTATTAAGCATTTGTTCGAATCCAGCTAGTTAAACCATATCATATTATAAATTTCTGTAATCTCATTGTAAGTGAACCTAAGTTCTTTATGAGTAATAAATTATCTTTAAACCGAAATAATCTATTTTGCAAAATCATTTTACTTATTTTTTAAACAAATTAAAATTTCAAGTAAGTTTAAGATAACCATTATTAATCAATGAAGGTAGCAGTATCGGTAGAACTAATATGAAATTTCATTTTCCATTTTACCGACCATAGAAACTGAATATTTTCTTGAAATTTATATGGGTACACCTCGGGCTTAGAATACAGGTTAAAACATTTATTATGTTTTAGTCTGTACTTTTCTGTCTGTCTGTCCCTTTAGTGTGTTTAGAAATCTTTAAATATATATGTGCAATATATTAACTTTGCGTCTTTCGAAGTCGTTTCAAAATGCATAAAAATTTTCAGTAACATGAAGGCGAGAGCTTGAATAGTTGATTCTTCTGACAAAGGCCACTTCAGACATCAAGTATAAGTCTTGTCCTAGTTAGGTATTGAGTAGGTGAATTTAGACAATCCCGATTAATTTGTTATAAAAATGTGAATATAAGTATAGTCGTGTGATATCGGCGTAATAATATACCACCTCCTTTCTTCCTGTGGGTTTCGTAAGAGGTGACTATGGGAAAAGTCTTTTACATTTCATTGGCTGCATGTTAAATAGTAGGAAAACCATCCTGAAAAATTCCTAATAAAAATTCATTAGACCGATAACGGGCAGCAGCGTCTAGCAAGGTGTCTGGTACTACGATCGCCGATCCGCTTGCCAAGCGTTCCATTTATGGCAAACCCTTCTTTTTTTGAGGCCTATCTCCTGCAGTAAATTATTATTAGCCTTTATATATGTATGTATCTTATTTTATAGCTAGCTATAAATATTTCAAATTTTTGCCAATAATGAAAAGATACCTAAGTGTCCTTGACAGCATAAGTTAAACAGCATTTAAATCATGTGACATGAATAAAGTCTAGGAAAATACTAGGACTAAAATATGGTATAGTTATTCAGACATTAGTTTAATTGCGGTAACTTTGCGTGCTACCGTACTATATTTCGCCACACGGATCTTCCGTGTGGCGAATGTAATGACAAGAACGGCTTGGAATTTTCAACAAAACTAATCTGAGGTAAGAAACAATATTTTTAAAGCTGCTTGTGTAATCAAAAAAGTTAAATGTAATCCATTTAACATTTGTTTTTTTATTATTTTGTAAATACGTCACGATAGCGCAGTGGTTGGGTGATCACAATTTAAAACTTGTCTTCGATTTATATCGTTAGCTTGGACGTAAAGAAGGCAAAAGGCTCACATTATTCCAAAAATGTCTTCAGTGAAAAATCCTTTCGACCCGACTTAATTGTCTAGACCTCAGTCTATATGATGTACTGGGAATGGCATGAAAATATTTTTTTTATATATTTTATGTTATAAATGTTATTTCCCAACAATTACAAACTAAAATCTAAAAGTTTTAATAACCATTAATATTTTATTCTTTCCTAGTCACTTAGAGTGATACACGCACAAGACAACGATAGAGTCACCCCACCTGTCACGTTGTTCCAAAGGGGCTTTGGTGAAAACATATCCAACGGACTTCATTGTCTAGACCTTTGTCTACCCAAATATGGGAAATTGTGTGTACATTTGAGACAAACATTATTAAAATGTTTTTCTGCTTTATCTAAAAAGAAAATACAGTGTTAAATTTCTAGGATTGAACAAAGGCCATTAATATTACTCGTTATAATGGAAATGGAAGCTTGTGGTAAACTCTACGCTTAACCTCTTTTGTGGCCAAGTGGTTCCTCGACTAAGCTTTATATTCCTTTTTCTGTTGCGCATTTTTAAGTTATAGCACATAAGTATACAATAAGGTAAAATTAAACCATGAACATATGCTTAAACACATGCTTAATGTACGTGTGTAATAAACTAAAGAAATGATATAGTATTATACCATTTAATTGAATACAGGTGACTTTTTCTTCTGGCGACTACGATAATGTGGCGTCGTTGTGCATCTCTACATAATGTATTGCAGCGATTTCGAATTTTGGTATAGTTTCGCAGATTTTTTTCACAGTTGTCAGCCTTAAGCTTACTTTTTGCGTAGCCTTTTTTCGTGATTAATTTCTTCAGATCGTCTGTTAGCCAAGGCGCAGGTAAATGTTTAATTTTTACTCGTTTAACCGGGGCATGCAAGTCATAAATTTGAATAAGGAAAGAGTTAAACAACTTTACTGTCATATCTACCGTAGGAGCATTTCTGATTGCGGACCAGTCCAAACGACGCGTATCCTCAATGAGGCGCTCTTTATCTATCCCGCTAAAATTGCGTTGCAGAAGAATTCTCGATTTTGCTTTGGGAGGGCGAATTTTATATGAGAGGAATAAGAGATCATGGTGAGAAAAAATACCAGCTTCATGCTGGCCATGATTGAGGACAAAATCAGGATTGGAAACAATAATAATGTCAAGTAATGATGGGATGCAATCAGGTACATCATGTGTTGCAGAAAGGGGCAATAAGTGTAGGTTACACGCATCAATCATCAATTTTAACTTTTTACACCGGTTATCTCCTTTGAGTAGGCAAGTATTAAAGTCACCCATAATGATGGTGTGACTATATGATGGGGTTAAATTTTTTAGTATGCTTTCAAAAGAAGCGAAATAATCGACATGGAGAGAGGGACTATAACAAACCCCTGGAAGAATTTTGTGGATGGGAAAATGAAACTTCGATAAATAGATGCTCGGCCGTATTAGAAGGAGGAGGCTGAGTGGACGAATTGACTATAGTAAAAGGAATATAAGAACGAAGATAAATCGCCACCCCTCCACCGCCCTTGCCTAAATGGTCGTTGCGAATGAGGTGAAATCCAGGTAAGGAGTAAGAAGTGGAAGGTAAACAAGGCTTCAACCATGATTCGGAGATTAAGATAGCGTGTATATTGCGAGACTCAAATGACGCAAGCATATCAGAATAATGATCCGGGATACTTTGTGCATTTAGTTGAATGACATTAAAAATTTTCAGAGAATCTGAGAAATTCGTATTAAGGGCATCTTTTAAAGGAATGGAAGATATTGTACTGTGAAAGATTAAATTAATAGAGGAATTTCCATTTGACTGCAATGACAAGAAATCACTGGATTCATCACTAAAATCACTATTATTAACTAACGACATTATGATTATAAAGTATAATATAAATATATAAAATATACGTATACAACGAATAAACGAATACAAATATATATAGATATATACAATGCACAAACAGCCTTTGGTGGAGCAGCCTTGTTGGCGGGTAGTGCCACGGATATAAAGTACTCTTATTAGTTTAATTCTCTAAATTAACACTCTGAGTTATACATTGTGTATAGTAAATATTTGCATTCATAACAGTGATATAAAGTGACACAACTCTGGATTTTACATTAAAACTAGTGAAAATTATATAAAAATCGGTTTTATCGTGTGTTGTGACGGTCAGCCGTTGAGATCAGCTGTATCATGTACCCGCTATTTACAATTTTTGTTTAACTTAATATATTCTAACTTGCGTATAAAGTTATTTAAAAATAATAAGTGATTTATAAAATCAATTTTTATATCTGTGTTAAAGAAGATTCAAATGGATTTATTATTTATTTAAAATTTATCTGTGTTCATTATATATTACGGTGTTATTATTAACGCCATCTAGTTCACTTTGAAAAAACTTCCTCCGTATCGACTCACAGTTATTATTGATCAACATTAGCACGATGGCTAATAAACGTGGACATTGTGGAAAGTTCCTTTCACAAACAGATGGCGCTAAATGTCTTCAATGCTCCAATGTTTTTCATCGACAATGTGTCCATATAAGTCCAGATACGAAAATATCTCCGAAATGGCTCTGTAAATCCTGTAAACCCAATAAAGCTTCAAAGACTGGAGATATTATCACACCGTATCAAAGTCCAGAATTCCTTGAGGCTGAAGATCTTCCGGTAACGTCAAAGGGTACCGTTGCTGAGTTACAGGAGGGAATACTAACCCAGGAAATTAGGCTCCTTCGTGAGGAATTAAAATCTCTGCATATGGAAATGACTTGTTTTCGCCAGGAAGTCGCTAAACTTAACAGTGCAATGACCGAGTTTAATACGAGGTTAGAGGGCGTCGAATGTCGCGTTGCGTCCTTAGAGTCTCAGGCAAAAGAAGAACGCAACTTAGCGCCGCGAAGTGACGTAACCGAGACCATCGCACAATTAAAACAAGAAATAAACTACAGAGACCAGATTGTACTTCTTAACGATGTGGAATTGACCGGATTGCCTGAGCAAAACGGCGAAAATACTTTGCATATTATTAGTCTTGTAACAAAAAAGCTGGGCGTGGAAATTAATGAGTGCGACGTTGTGTTCGCGGAGCGAGCGGGCGTGCGCCGAGCTCGAGAGGGCACAGAGTCAGCACGTCCGAGGCCTACTGTCTGTCCTTATATTTGCTGTGTAATAATGTGTCCTTTTTAAGTTTCGTACATAATTTTTTTTTTGTTTATGTTGTGTCATTATTTTTGTCATTATTTTTGTCACAATTATTTTAATGTTCACAATTAATATTTTAATGTTCGGGTACTACCTGTCCAATTCTGTTTGACGGGCTGCGCTGAAAATCAGTGTTTTGTCCACCCGCAACTTATACTGAGCGCAGACCCTTTTGTTGCTGTACTGGAATGTCGCTAATGTAATATTCTTTGTTTAAAAATTATTTTTTTTTCTTTAATTTTATTATTATTAATTTGTATGTTTTTTTAGTTAAGGCACTCTTATTTTATTGTCACATTCATTTTGTTTTTTATGATGCCGTGATTGGCCAGCACCTAATACAAAAATGGTGCCATTCCTCGTCCAACATTTGAAAACTCCGAATCGCTGCCTCGCTGCGAGGAACACTTCATGCCGACTTTTTGTAAAGAATTCAGACAAAGTGATTCCGGTTCCTTTAAAGCTCTTTTTCGCCAGCCATACCTTGTCTTTCACCGCAAAGTTTTTAAATTTTATAAGGATGGCTCGAGGCTTATCAGTGCTGGTTTGTCCAAGACGTTGAGACCGACTAATAGACTCTGCGGTAATACCTGGAATTTTTAAGTAGTTGGAAAATACTTTAGCAGCAGTAGTGGAAGTGTCTTCCTTCTTATCTTCAGCAACACCATGTACCAGAAGAATTTTTCGCCGAGACCTCATCTCCATGACATCGTTCTGGGACAACAGTTCTACTTGCAATTGAAGGTTCTCCAGGGCTGTCAGAACAAAGGCACGGAATGTGTTGAACTGGTGATTGATATTAGATGTTGGGCTTGTGGCTGGTATTGCACTCTTAAGGTCCTTTTGGAATTCTGCCATTCTTAAGTTGAAGTGCTCCGTAAGATCAGCAACAGATTTCTTGATTGATTCCATGTCACTTAAGGTTATGAGTGATAGTGATGAAAACTATATGCAGCAACGATTACAGGTAATTATTATTAACAGACTAAGTGAGCGGGAGTAGGGGGTCTATCACAGGTACATTTATCTAAACATATATTGGTATTTTACAATATTAAATGTTAAAAATTTTGAGGCCGTAAAAATATGTGTCTACTTTATTCCACTGCTACCCTCAAAAAAAATAATTTAATATTATAGGTTTCCAAATATTTTTTAAGTTCAATTTTCTCACCTTAACGGCCAGTAAAATTTCTTTGTCTTTTTTATATATATGATTTGCCATGTTTGCCAGTATTTGGATTAGCAATCACTATCACATTCCCTGCAACAGATACGTATACTTACTCTAAAGAAGAGCGAGCTCTAGTAATCTTCTCCTTGGATTATGTAGCACATGCCATTTATTCATTTTTGCGTGCGGAATTGTGCTATATATTTTTAGTAATACAGGGTGGGCATAGAATTCGTTAACATTTAAATGTAACTTATCGCGCAAACTATTGCCGCGCGGGGCGCGAGCGCGGGCGAAGGCACTAGCTCGCTTCTTGGAAATTTAGTCGCAATGGATCGCTTCACGGGGCCGCACTTACTTACTGCGTGAAACAGTTTTATTTAAACGACTTTTCGCTCATTACTGTGAGACGCTTATTTCGCGTTGAATATGGTTTACACGACTGAAGTCAGTGTCCAAGTGCTCCTTTAATAAAGAAATGGATGAAGGTGTTCGAAGAGACGGGATCTACACTAAATGTGAAACAAACCGGCGGCCCACGGACTTCTCGGAGCGAAGAGAACGTGCAGCAAGTTTCCGTTTCTGTTCGACGTGATCCAGGTTTATCGACACGCAAACGTTCGGCTGAATTAGGATTATCCCGCACATCATTACGCCTTATTTTGAAATTAGATTTGAAATTACATCCATATAAGATCCAGCTAGTGCAAGAACTAAACCCTAATGATTTAAATTTGCGTAAGTCATATGCCGAAACAATGTTAACTCGTTTCAGTAATTTTCACAATATCTTATTTTCTGACGAAGCCCATTTCCACCTAAGTGGAAATGTATACAAACAGAACTGCAGGTATTGGAGCAGAGAAAATCCTAAAGCTAAACATGAGAGGCCACTTTACTCTCCTAAGGTAACTGTATGGGCTGCAATTTCAGCAAAAGGAATCATCGGACCTTACTTTTTTAAAGATTCTCGAGGCCGTTCAGTTACTGTTAATTCTGCCGAGTATGTGAAAATGTTACAGGAGATCTTAGCACCGATGCTACTGGAATTTGCTGGCTATAATCGTAACACATGGTTTCAACAAGATGGAGCCACGTATCACACATCTAACGGGTCCTTGCCGGTGGTCAAAGACATGTTTCCGGAAAAGCTGATATCCAGACGGGGTGACATCCCATGGCCACCCAGAAGTCCAGATCTATCCCCAGCAGACTATATATATATATATATATATATATATATATATATATATATATATATATATATATATATATATATATATATATATATATATATATATATATATATATATATATATATATATATATATATATATATATATATATATATATATATATGGGGTTATTTAAAGAGTCGTATCTACATTGATAAACCGAATACACTGCGTCAAATTAAAGACAAAATCATCGAAGAGATGTCGGCGATCTCGCGGTCTCTTTGCCCCCATCAGAGATTTGCATCCCCAGCAGACTATATATATATATATATATATATATATATATATATATATATATATATATATATATATATATATATATATATATATATATATATATATATATATATATATATATATATATATATATATATATATATATATATATATATATATATGGGGTTATTTAAAGAGTCGTATCTACATTGATAAACCGAATACACTGCGTCAAATTAAAGACAAAATCATCGAAGAGATGTCGGCGATCTCGCGGTCTCTTTGCAGAAGAGTATTCGAAAACTTCAGGACTCGCATAGATGAGTGCAAAAACCGAAACGGTGGTCATTTAGACGAAATAATTTTTAAATAATAATTTACAACTAATTAGCTTTCTCGTAAATAAACGATTTCTAAAATATGTTAAATGGTTTTTTTATAGATTTTTTCAAATGTTAACTAATTCATGGCCCACCCTGTATTATTGCAATATTATTTTATGGCTTATCAATAATAATGAGTTTCCACAAAGTAACGTTTAAGTCTACATACATATCGGCCCGTTCAAGTCCACTGGAGGAAATGAGCTTCTCCCATAGGGAGGATTTGCCATAATTGTCACGCTTGGCAAACGATTGCAGTACCTTCAGACTCATTATTTTGGTCTGATATTTTTAGAGATGGTTATCCCGCCATCTATCGGCAATCGGTCGCCATAACGCTATTCGAGGCAGTTTCCCTTATTCGTCTCCTATGACACCCACGGGAAGAAAGAGAGTGGCAATATTCTTATACCGTTACCAAACGGTTACACCGTTAATAAGTTAAGACTATTAACTGGAATAAAAATAGGCAACCCTATTGTCTGAATTACAGACCGAAGTACATATTTCCAAAGAGAATACAAGCACTTCGTCTCAATCTAACTCTGTGACAAGTTACAAGGAATAAGTGAGAAAGATGATACCTTCTGTATTTCTTTTTTATTCTACAGTATTTTTACGGGGTAGTTGGATTTACAATGCCATGAAATCCTGGCACAAACTACTTTCACCTTCGCGGAACACACATATTTGATTTTTGTTCTTAAAACAATTTATTTTTTTACAATAGCATAAGCAAAACAATAGCATAGCAATAAGTCACGATAGCCGAGTGGTTGAGTGGTCGGAATTTCGAGTCGAGATCCCCAGGTGGCAGGCACGTTCCAATGGGTTTTTAAAAAAAATATGTACGAATATCGTTGGCTTGGACATAAAGGCGGCGACGGGCTCACCACCTGTCACTTTGTTCCGAAAATATCTCGGTGGAAGGTGGGTCGAAGAGATTTAATCGTCTGGACTAGACCTCTGTCTACCGCTGTATTGGGAATTGCGTGAAGATATTTATTTATCTCTAAAAGATTGTTACTATGCCATTTGGCGATTGCTGCTGTGGTTTTTAAGGCCCTTAGTCACCTCTTACACAGATACGTTACAATTTCTTATAATTATTCGCATTCGTATTTAAAATTTATTTGAGTTGTAATTTTATCGTGATTCCTTCATGACAGTTTCAAGTCGTTAAGATAATAACTCATGAGATCCACGGCAATGGAACGTTAGAGCTGTAAAGTTCTTGGTTGCGCGCGACGCAATAAAAACTTTGTAACTTTATAATGATGTTTCGTTCATCACAGGGATTTGAATTTAGAAAAATCACCAACTGGTTAACTAAGGATGTTTTCTTTAGATTGTTTACAACGTATAGAATAAAATTTTTTGTTGTTTTCTTAAATTTATATATTAATATATAATAAGTAAGCAACAGCAACGTCATGTTAGCTTTTATTGCCCTATTTTATAATAAAGGTTTTATTGTTAGTAAACATAACAATTATAAGTGTTGGAAAGAATTTCTCATGGCAATTTGAGGTAGTTGATGTGGCCTAGGTTCGTACTCGTAGGTTCTCGAGTGGCAACCTCGTGTAGGCAAAACGAGTGTAGGACGACCCCTCACGAGATGGAGTGACGAATTGCAAAATGTTGCGGAATGTCGACGGATGCTGGTGGCTGTGGACCGTTCTTTGTGGAAAGTTTTAGGGGATGCCTGTGTTCAGCAGTGGCCTCTTGATAGGCTGTAAAGAAGAAGAAGATGTGGCCTTTGTTTTTTTACCAAGAACTGCCCGTTGTTTTGTTCTTCCAGAAGCACTGACTGGGTTTTCACTTATCGAATAGATTTGGTTGGTATAAAAACTTTGAAGTATTTAAGTAAATTTCTAGAGAATTTCTTTTTAATACATTTTGATAGCAAAATTTTGTAAAGTTTCGTCATAATACATTATACGGTAATGACGTTCTTGTTAGTTAAAAATAAGTTTGCTAGTTTTTTTACGTTAGTACCAGTACAATGCAAATTATATACTAAACTTTGTAATTTTTTTTCGTTTAGTTAACATTAGTTTAGTTGTAAATGTAATAATATTTCAGTAAATGAATATGAATATCCCATATTTAAGACGCACAGGCTCGCCTTTCGTCTCTAATTCCATTAAATTTTCATTAAAATTTAATCAAGCACAGAACTAGGCACAGTATTATGCCTTTCTTTGCTTTTAAATTAGGTTTATTATTCAGAATTGAAACGCTTAACTAAATCAAAAGTTTTGATTAATAAATCAAAAGTATATTAATAACAGTGTCACCTGCTCAAACAGAGTATTTTTTATATCTTCACGTATTTTCTCAACACTGAGGTGAACAGAGGTCTAAACAATCCGGTTCCTTCGACCTTTCACCGAAGTTATTTGGTATATCGTGACTAGTTGGCGATCGCCGTCTTAGTGTCCAAGCTAACATTACAATATAATTACATACATACATATTCAGATACATATATATTCAAACCTCCATCATTATAATTGTATCAATATAAGTATAAACTTTCATATTCATTACATAAATATTTGACCCTAGCGGAACTCGAACCCGCAATCCTTAGCTTCGAAGGCTCGTCGCTACCAACGAGGCGAGAACGAGTATATACCATCATTGCCTTGGTTCTTAAGTGAGGTTTGCGTTACAATAGAATTCATTATTTCAATATGGTAGGGAACAATGGCTTCATGGATAATTTACAAATGTGGATCATTGTTACGGTATGTATTTAAGTTGAAATAATGCTTTTGTTTCAGTATAAATGCGCCAATAAAACTTTTTTGTTTGTATATGAATACCTAATGAATATAATTTTTGAAAAGTTAATCTTTTCTATGTACTATCGGTATTAGATAAACACCTCGTAAGGATCACAAAAGTCGACTAAAGGAACCTTGAAAATACAATTGACTACCGATAGATGGCGGGATAGTCATCTCGAAAAATACCATACCAAAATCAATAAAGCGGTAACGGGCAGCAGTGTCTTAAGTGATCAGTGGTACGAAATTGCTAATAGCAAGTGATGTATTGTTCTTCATTAGCAAGAACTTTCATAGCGCGTTGCAGGGTGTTAAATAATTTTTTGAATTGTCAGCGATAGCCGAGTTCTTGGGTGGTCGGAATTTCGAGTCGAGAGACCCGAGTTCAAACCCCAGGTGGAAGTACCAATGAGTTTTTCAAAAACTTATGCACGAATTTCATCGTTGGCTTGGACATAAAGGCGGCGACGGGCTCACCACCTGTCACGTTGTCCCGAAAATATCTTCGGTGGAAGGTGGGTCAAAGGGACTTAATTGTCTAGACTTGACCTCTGTCTACCCCTGTATTGGGAATTGCGTGAAGATATTTTTTTTATTTAATTGTCAGCAATCAGGCGAGTCACCAAAGGTCTAACCTCCCTGCCTTGCTTTGTTTCTTTAAAGGATAACATCTGTGATACTGCATAAGAAAATTAGTAAGCAGTAACCGTTGGCTCGTTGAAACTGCTTTCCTACTTTAGTTATATGCATTTCGTCTTACCTTGTTGTGTTAAGGCTTAAGCATTTACCACACCGTTTTTTCAGTGGCGGTCATTAGGGTTAACTGAAGGATAGCCTTAAAAATGGCAAAGGCCATACCAAAAAAAACTATACTCCCAAATATCCAAGATCAAAGTTGGGTAGAAAGTACTTCTATGTCTAGACCTCTGTCTATCCCAGTATTGGAAATATGTGCAAATAAAGAAAAAAAATTGTAACTAATTTAGTACTGCAATCACGAATACGGAAAAGAAGACTACGTGGTATGGCCGAGGAGTCCACTCACTTTTGTCATGTACGATCGATGACTGTTACAGATTTGTTAAAATTTTGGTATTCGTTATATCCTATTTGTTTTATTCATCAACATCTATTCATATTCTTAAACTAAGCCAACGCCCGAATTGTTCAGAGATTTTATTTCTTATAATACATGCGCATTGAATTCAAAGGCATAAAAGAGTTCTGTACGTATGAATATAAACATACCTATACCTACAAGTTTCCGACAAAATAATTTTCCTCAAGGGTCTACTTTCCGTATTACCTTTTTGTTTAATTCAGCACGTGAAAGTCCATGAACAAAATTATAATTAACATAGAAATGTGACGCGTGATTTTACTTGGCCCCTTTTAGCGAAATTACAAAAGACAACGTAATGGTAATGTACAAAGGCCCACAGATAAAAAAATATAATAAATGTAGTAGTACGTGTAAGTTTATAGAATGTGAGTGTTTTAGATAGAAATAGATCACTAAGATCACTCAGCGGAAACTTCTACAAATAAGCGAAAGAGAAGTAAAAATTTAACAAACTCCATAACGGTTAATTACATACAATTTAAACAGCAATAAACTTGTAGTCGAAAGAAAATAAATTAAACATAATAAAGATATATATATTTTTACAGAAAAGGCCGGCAAACGAGCAGGCGGCTCACGTAATGGTAAGTGATTACCGCCGCCCATGAACACCCGCAATACCAGAGGTATAGCAGATGCGTTGCCGGCCTTAGAGTCCCCCCCCACCCCAAATTGGGGGAAGAGGGGTGTGTGGGCCTCCGGTTACCTGCACTCACAAGACAAAACGCAGAAGTTTGTTAGACTTCTACTTTACGGAGGTATTTTGTGAGGTCGTGGTACTTCCCCGGTCGAGCCGGCCCATTCATGCAACAACAAAAGCTGATGCGTGGCTCTACCACTGAGAGAATTAAAAATAACATGCATTATATTTCTGCTATATGTTGGCTCAACTTTAACTTTATTTATTAACTTTACTAACTACTTTAAATACAGCCTCACACAATCTAACATACCCCATACGTTAATAAAAATAAAAAAATATATCTTCTCGCAATTCCCAATACGGGGATAGACAGATGTTTAGTCTAGACAATTAAGTCCCTTTGACCCACATTCCACCGAAGACATTTTCGGAACAACGTGACAGGTGGTGAGCCCGTCGCCGTCTTTATGTCCAAGCCAACTATATAATTCGTTCATAAGTTTTTTGAAAAACCTATTGGTACGAGCCTGCCACCTAGAGTCTCTCGGGTCTCTGCCACTCGGGTCTCTCGATTCGAAATTCTGACCAACCACACGGCTGTCGTGACGTTTTTAATAACACTTGCTAATTGATTTAACTATCATTTTCTTACTAATTTTATTATGGATCTAAATTGTGAAAGAAAAGAAGTATAAACCTGCGAAAAGTAGTGTAAACAAACAGACACACGCGCACGCGCACGCTTTTCTGTTTATGTGTTTGTACAGTTTAGATTATTCGTCTTTTAAAATAATTTTTTACAGAAATTTCAATTGTTATAATTGTTGAAACGAACATTTTGTTCGTTCATCTTCACGCAGTTTCCCTTGCTGAAGTAGGTCGAGGTTTAGACAATGAAGTACCTAATTTCCACCGAACTTTATTATTTAGGACAATGTGACAAGTGGCTATAAAACTATAGTTAATATAAGATACTTAAAATACACTTAAAACTCTGATTGTGTAGCCATACTTAATTTTAATTGATCTTAATAAAACTAAGTGGGAGATATTAATATTTTTATTCTTAATGAGAGTAATGAGGGTATTATTTATAAATTAAAAGATAGGAAAAAAT
>JAGSMR010000883.1:0-12382 GCA_029286605.1 Sericinus montela | reverse complement strand
TCTGTAACTACAAACTCGTGCAGAATGTCAGAAGATACTCTTAATTAAGTTCGTGTCGTAGTCTCTGCGACAGAAATCGCAATAACCGATTTATTCCGATATCTGAGGCTTCTATTAAACTTGATTTCTCTAGCAGCGATTCATCTTGGTACCAATTATCGTTTGCTCGCACCCTGTTTTTACTTGTAAGTACTATTTTGATTTATAAGCAATGAATGTTTCTTTGCTCCCAAGTCTATTCTATAATTATTTGAAATATATTTTCTTACAATAAATATCACGCTCAATTATTGGAAATCGGAATTCAAGTCGGGAGACCCGAGTTCGATACACTACTTGTAGGTATGTACCAACGGGTTTTTTAAAAATAGTTTACGATTTAAATCGTTAGCTTGGACATATAGACTGCGACTTGCACACTACCTGTCACGAAGTCCCAAAAAAAGTTGTCGGTGAAACGTGTATCTAAAGGACTTAACAGTATAGAGCTTTGTCTATAAGATATGTATTATTTTACACAGATAGTGTGTACCTAATATTCGGGTCGCCCGCGGCTCCGGGCACATTATCCGGCCACGCTGCAGCCAACGGTAATATCGCCGCTTTATTTACATGATATTGCTTCTTGTAGCGCTAATTTTAATGTAATAATATCACAGAGGAATTTGTGTGTCATTAGTGGCACTGATATTGCCAGTATTACGTTCAATATCACGATTGGAATAAGCTATTCTGTACTACGTAATTATGTAAAATGGATATTGGGTGAATGAAGCTTTGTTTATTGGAAAGCTCGTTTTCTGGACGATAATAATAAGGATAGTCGAGTAGTTGGGTGATCGGAATTCGACTCAAAAGACCCAAGTTCGATCTCCAAATAATAGCCTTGAACCAGTGGGATTTTTTAAAACTTACGTACTATTTGTAACGTAGGCTTGGACATAATGACGGTGACAAGCTCATCACCACCAACTGGTCTTCACAAAAAAGTCTGTCATTGTCTGGACCTCTATCTACTCCAGTATACGGGATAGCGTCAAGATATTTATATTTTATTTTTTTAACTTATCTTCTATTGGAAAGTTCGTTTGTTTTGTTTGTTTTGTTTATTTCAATTTATTTCGTTATTCATTCGTAGTTTATCGATATAAATACGTACATATGTAAGTTGGACACAATGATGGCGTTAGGTTCACCTGACACGTCTTCTCAAATAGTCTTCAGTGAAAAGTGGATCGAAAGGACTTAATGGCCTAAATCATCCAGTATCAAGTATTGGGAGAATGCGTGAAGACATATATCAATTATTCTAACAGCGTTTAAGGTGCGTGATGATTGGTACTGCGATTGCTGATTCGCCATGCATGGCGATTATAGCCAACCGTACCTTACGGGAGAAGCCTATGTCCTGCAGTGGATTTATGTGGATGTAATTATAGTATAAAAATTGCCAAATTATTTTTAAATATGTCGCTGTTACGTTATGAGGTTTATTTGTAACATAGAGAAATGGAGACAGAAACTAAATAGGTATATATTTTATATTATTTGTGATCACAAACAGATCACAATTTTTTCCCAATTTAAAACTTGGAAATAATGAAACTTGAGTTCTGTCTAAGTAATTTAACCAAAATTGATAATTAACTCCGCCGACTTCTTTTCTAATTATTCCGTCCCTAATTTATTATATCCTAGAGATTTGTTATAAATTCCTTTCAGTCACAAATCAAATTTAATGCCACATTATTCATAATTACATTCTAATTTCATCTTTAGTGCGATTACAAAATTAGGTAACATTTTCTTGATTGTAAAATAAATATCTCATTCTTTGTTAATCAATTTTATTTAAATATTTTTTACTTGTGAAATTTTGTCACTTCAAGTTGAACCATTCGTTATCGGGTTCGAAGAGAAGAAGCGCACCACAGATGTGTGCACTAATTCTACTGGATGAACCACCACCACTACACTCAAAACCTACCATCAATGACAACGTCGCTGAGTTGTGTTACTATTGCCTTTTATTGTTATGGAATGGTGCATTGCAATTGTATAATAACATCTGTATAATAATTAATTTGCGCAGAGTAATATCGGAGTCTATTAATTAACATCCGGTAGCTGTGTGAGATGAGGCAAGTTTTATTACAGATGAATTAGTTGTACGGAATAAATATCTTGACTCATACACATATTTGTATACATTAATGTGGATGTGCACCATTAGTTACATTTTACTAATTATTGGTGTGAATTATCAACATCTAGTCCCCAAAGCACCGGGAACCAGGTTTCGCTGCTGCTGGATTTCTCTAATAATAAATTATATATGTAGACCTTCCTTCACGTATTTCCCTATACAGAGGTAGCCAGAGATCGAGACATTTAGTCCTTTCGACCCACAATTCACCGGAGCTTATTTTGAGAGGTAGTTAGCCTCTTGCTGTCTATATATCCAAGCTAACGATATAAATCATACATAAGTTTTGAATACCTCATTGGTACGAGCCTACCCCCTGAGTATGTGGAACTGGGGTCTATTGACTATATTATATTTATCGAACAGTAGCGTTTGTTATCAGCATAATAATTTATCACTTTTATCTATCCATCAGTAGCAAGTTAAGGGAAAATCTTTGGAGAATAAGTCGCTAGAAAATATGTTTGTCTGATGCAAATTTGATATCTTCACGCCTTTCCCAATACAGGTGTAGACAGAGGTCTAGCCAACTAACTCCTTTCGGCTCACCTTCCTCAAAGACATTTTTTGGGACAATGTGATAGGTGGTGCGTCAGTCGTCGTCTTTATGTCCGAGTCAATGTTACAAATGGTACGTAAGTTTTGGAAGAAAACCCATTGGTGAAAGCCTCGGGAATCGAACTCTTTACTCTAATTCCGATCACCAAACCACTTGGCTATCGTGACTTTATCTCTTATAGCAAATAAACAAACTTCTGCGTTCAAAAATACAAACACGACTTGTGGAATAACTACGTGTCTTATATCGCAGTCAAAAAACATCCAGCGCTGTCTGCGGTTTGTATTTAATGTTTCTTTATTGCTGGTATCGTTTCAAAAAACGCAATACAATTGAAAACATTGTTGTTTGCGTTTATAAAATGTAGTTAGAGTTGTTGTTTGCTTAACGAAATTCATATACGCATTGAATTTTTCGATGCATAGATTTTTGTTACAGTATGTAAGAAAAACATGAACCTACTTATCCTCACGCACCATCCCTACCTGGGAATCCAGACAGAACAGGTCACCATGAGTCACGATCCCTACATACCTCTTTCGCTTCTTTCAGATTCATGATTTTCTTCATCTATGCACGTATAGGGATCCGAGTACTCTTGACCAGGGAGTACGAGCAATTTGCTTAAAACGTCTTCGTAAGTTCTCGGCTTCTCGCTCATGCTTTCGCGCTGTATATTTTCTTCGCCATTCGGAGACCGAATTCATTCGCTCAACGTTTCCAAACCATCGAAGCACGTCCTTAACAGTTTTAGTAATAAGATCATCTTCACATCTGGAATATTGTGAATCACTTCGTATCGTTTCCGGTCGGCCAAGATCGCAAATTTTTTTGAAGTTGATCATTCGCTCAACGTGCATTGCATTGCCACATGCATTGCCAGCCTCAGAGTGCCCCCCCCCCAAATTGGGGGGGGGGGGCCTCCGGTTACCTGCACTCACCAGACGAAACGCAGAAGTTTTACACGCGGCTAAATTGATTGCGCTCGCAATAGGCACAATTCTCTGTCCGTCTGTGTGCGGCTGAGTAACATGGAGTCATAATAGTAGAGCGCTGACAGTTTCATGATGGTATAGAATTAAACGAATATCAACTTAATGTCCCATGTTAGGTTGTGGCGTGGGTTTCAAACATAGTAAAAGGTAATGGTTGTGATACATAATAAAACATTATTTAAGATCCACTCAGAGTCAAGCCGTAAAAAAGCTACAAACACATATATAGTTATGCTGCTTATACTTATTCTTCACTTTTATAACATTTATTAAAATCACGATAGCCGAGTGTTTGGGTAGTCGGACTTCGAAAGTCGAGAGACCCGAGTTCGATCCCTAGGTGGCTCGTACCAATGGGTTTTTTTAAACTTATGTACGAATTGTGTCGATGGCTTGGACATAAAGACGACGACGGGCTCACCACCTGTCACGGTGTCCCGAAAATATCTTCGGTGGAGGGTGGGTCGAAGGGACTTAATTGTCTAGACTAGACCCCTGTCTACCCCTGTATTGGGAATTGCGTGAAGGTATTTATTTATTTATTATTATATAAAACGCAGAACACTATTTAAATACAGAAAACACGTCTCAATTCTTAGAGTAGTAAAAGACAATATCCGTATGTATAGGTGGAAAACTTCAAAAGTATTCGATGAATTTTCTTGTTATTATGACAGCTCGTTACATTTTTATGTAAGAGTGCTTGTGAATACTTTGTAACCCCAAGTTCCAAATGGTAAATGAACGTTTTTTATATACAGATATTTAATTTGTTTTAATTTGATTCATAATTTCTTTGTTGAAGTTAGAGGAACAATCGTTCCGAAAGGGTAGTAGATTAAAATTGACTATCGATTAATAAGTTATTTGTCGATTAATAACTTATTTCGATAAATAAATTATTTGATTTGATATAATTTTGATATCGCAGTAATTTTTGAATTTCGTTTTGTTTTTTCTTTACTATACTCAAAGATTAAATTTTCACTGCTAGTTTTCGCTAGTATTGTATAATGTAGTATAAATTACAAGACAAAAATCCAAGTATTTTACGTCGAAGCCAACGATATAAATCGTAATTAAGTTTTTGAACAAACCCCTAAGTCACGATAGCCGAGTTGTTGGGTGGTCGGAATTTCGAGTCGAGAGACCCGAGTTCGATCCCCACGTGGCAGTACCAATGAGTTTTTCAAAAACTTATGTACGAATTTCATCGTTGGCTTGGACATAAAGGCGGCGACGGGCTCACCACCTGTCACGTTGTCCCGAAAATAACTTCGGTGGAAGGTGGGTCAAAGGGACTTAATTGTCTAGACTTGACCTCTGTCTACCCCTGTATTGGGAATTGCGTGAAGAACAAACCCCTTGGTGTGGTATCCGTTCTGAGGTTTGAACTCGGATTTCTTTAATTCCGAACACTCAACCATTCGGCTACCGTGACTATTGCCTACCTTCATACCATTATTTGCCACATATGCAAGAATTAATATAAAATTATAACTCATTAAATCAGCGTTGATCGAGATTAATTAGAAATATTTCTCGAGCAAAATTTGCAGTTGCTGGTTGGTCGATTTGTCGTTTAATCATTTAAAGACTTTGTATTTCACGTAGTCAACGATCTGTCATAACCGCGGAGGGAGCGTCCATTAATTGTGCACTTAATGACGTCACCAGCAGTCTCTATCCCGGCGCACAAATACCAGTAAAAGCAGACATTACCTGAATTCCCTTGAATGATATAGCTCTTTTTTTGTCTTAACACATTTCCCAATACAGGGTTACCCAGAAGTTTAGACTATTTAGTTCTTTCGATCCACATTTCACCGATGTTTATTTTAGGACTACGTGATTGGTGGTGAGTCTGTCGCCGGCTTTATGTCCAAGCCAACGACATAAATCGTCTAGAAGTTTTTGAAAAAATTCAGTGGTCTGGAGCTCAGGTCACTTGACTCGATTCTGATCATTCAACCACTCGGCTATCGGGACTTTGACTTAATTCATTTATCTGAAAATATTATCTTCTTCCCGTTCATATGCTTATCGAAAAATCATTTATTTATCGAAATATAAATATGCCCTCGCTTATCTATAGTTATTTTTTTATCTACCACCGCTTCATAGTCAGGTAACTAATGGAGAAGAAACAAGCTATAAAAACTCCGTAATTTTTGGTTCTTCTAAAAGAATTAACAACAAATATCTTCACGCAATTTCCAATACAGGGGTAGACAGAGGTCTAGTTTAGACAATTAAGTCCCTTTGACCCAACTTCCACCGAAGATTTTCGGAACAACGTGACAGGTGGTGAGCCCGTGGCAGTCTTTATGTCAAAGCCAACGATATAATTCGTACATAACTTTTGAAAAACCCATAGGTACGTGACTGCCATCTAGGGATGGAACACGGGTCTCTTGACTGAAAATGAAATTCCGAATACTCGACTATCGTAGCATATTTGGTTAATGTTTCTTTTATAATGGTAGAAAAATAAGATATGATTTTTTTGCAGTAAAGCTTGGGACCACTTCATGCCCAGGCGTTAATGTTAGTAAAATATTAATTTATAATAATAATAATAACATTTCTTATAAATGTTTTCTGCAATTAATAAAAAAAATGTTAATAAGCGAAGTTAGAACCTGGCTTATAAACAAACGCAGTATACCAGTGCTCATGTTCGTATTTAAAATTATTCGAATTTTCCACACAACTTTAACAACAAACAGAGCAAGTTCCATGTACTCTGTAACTACAAACTCGTGCAGAATGTCAGAAGATACTTTTAATTATCCGGATCCGAGTACTCTTGACCAGGGAGTTCGAGCAATTTGCTTAAAACGTCTTCGTAAGTTCTCGGCTTCTCGCTCATGCTTTCGCGCTGTATATTTTCTTCGCATTCGGAGACCGAATAATAAGATCATCTTCACATCTGGAATATTGTGAATCACTTCGTATCGTTTCCGGTCGGCCAAGATCGCAAATTTTTTTGAAGCTGAACATTCGCTCAACGTGCATTGCATTGCCACATGCATTGCCAGCCTCAGAGTGCCGCCCCCCCGAATTGGGGGTGGGGGGGGGGGTGGGCCTTCGGTTACCTGCACTCACCAGACGAAACGCAGAAGTTTTACACGCGGCTAAATTGATTGCGCTCGCTATTGCAATTCTCTGTCCGTCTGTGTGCGGCTGAGTAACATGGAGTCATAATAGTAGAGCGCTGACAGTTTCATGACGGTATAGAATTAAACGAATATCAACTTAATGTCCCATGTTAGGTTGTAGCGTGGGTTTCAAACATAGTAAAAGGTAATGGTTGTGATACATAATAAAACATTATTTAAGATCCACTCAGAGTCAAGCCGTAAAAAAGCTACAAATACATATAAAGTTATGCTGCTTATACTTATTCTTCACTTTTATAACATTTATTAAAGTCACGATAGCCGAGTGTTTGGGTAGTCGGACTTCGAAAGTCGAGAGACCCCAATTCGATCCCTAGGTGGCTCGTACCAATGGGTTTTTTTAAACTTATGTACGAATTGTGTCGATGGCTTGGACATAAAGATGACGACGGACTCACCACCTGTCACGGTGTCCCGAAAATATCTTCGGTGGAGGGTGAGTCGAAGGGACTTAATTGTCTAGACTAGACCCCTGTCTACCCCTGTATTGGGAATTGCGTGAAGGTATTTATTTATTTATTATTATATAAAACGCAGAACACTATTTAAATACAGAAAACACGTCTCAATTCTTAGAGTAATATCCGTATAGAGAAAAAGGTCCGTATAGGGTGGAAAACTTCAAAAGTATTCGATGAATTTTCTTGTTATTATGACAGCTCGTTACATTTTAAATATAACGATTTAAATATAACGTTTTACTCTTTCCAATCAGACGTTAGAGGTCGCATTCTTATTTCCGTTTTAACTCTTCTATAGATCTCTTTATTAAGCTACTCTTTCGTTTATCTTAAAAAGAGATCTAGATACTTAAGTTCTTGTGTGGAAAATTAAGTGACAGGTAGTTTGCGCGTCGCCATCATCATCAATGGACAAAAATCCAAGTATTTTACGTCGAAGCCAACGATATAAATCGTAATTAAGTTTTTGAACAAACCCCTTGGTGTGGTCTCCGTTCTGAGGTTTGAACTCGGATTTCTTTAATTCCGAACACTCAACCATTCGGCTACCCTGACTATTGCCTACCTTCATACCATTATTTGCCCACATATGCAAGATTAGCTCTTTAAGAGTTATAAATAAAATAAAATAAAATAAATATCTTCACGCAATTCCCAATACAGAGTTACCGAGACAATTCAGGTTTAGACAATTTATTCCATCCGACCCACATTTCATCGAGGCTTATTTTAGGAAAACGTGACAGGCGGTGAGTCTGTTACCGTCTTTATGTCCAAGCCAACGATATTCGTACATAAGTTTTTGAAAACCCATTGGTACGAGCCTACCAACTGGGGATCGAACTCGGGTCTATTGACTCGAAATTCCGACCACCCAACCACTGGCTATCGTGACTTATATGTAAAGTTATAAGGTAATAAATTAAGAGTTATAAGGTAATATAACTAAGGGCAACATACAGCTACATGATTTTGCTTTTTGGTTAGAATGTCGCTAACGTGTCAGTTTGTAGTAACAAATGTAATAAAGTTGCGGAGACGAATTACACGTTGTTACATTTTTCAAGACATGTCATTGGTTAATGTGCGGATTCTTTTGTTTTATTTTTCTTTGTTCGTTGTTAATCATTTAATTATACGACAGATAAAAAAGTAAGCGTCTGTCAGAAAATAATAGCAATAAGTTACTAGTAAGAACACTATGTACTTAATTTTTACACTCTGGGCTTTAACCGTAGAATTAGTAATAACTGATTTCTAAACTCTAATAACAATAAAAAATATGTTTAACATTTTATAAAAATAAGGCAATTGTTTAATTTTAAATAATTTCCTTTTTAATATAGGTATAGGGCTTAAAATACAAACATAAAGTATTAATAGTAATTACCAAGAAACCGATACACGTTGTGAATAGTTTTTATTTCATAAAACTTTCATTGCAATACTGTTCTTAGTCGTTTATTTCGACTATGTTGTAGTTTGTTTGTTAATACTTATTAGTACAAAAAAAGTTTCATTTTCGATTATTTCCATAAAATATAAAACGTTATTGATTTTTATACTCGAGTACTCAAATTTTGTAATTTTTTGTGATTAAATATAAAAATTATAACTCATTACATCTGCTTTTCTCGATAATGATTCAAGATATTATTCGTATAAACCTTACAATTGCTGGTTGGTCGCTTCGACGCTTAATCATTTAGAGACTTCTTATTTCACGCAGTCGACGATCTGTCGTTACGGCGGAGGGAGAGTCCGTTGTTTGTGCACCAGCCGTCTTTATCCCGGCGCATAATTACCAGTAAAAGCAGACATTAACTGAATTCCCTTGAATGATTATTTGTCTGAACATATTTATCAATACAGAGTTACCGAGACAATACAGGTTTAGACAATTTACTCCTTCCGACACACATTTCATCGAGGCTTATTTTAGGAAAACGTGACATGCGGTGAGTCTGTAACCGTCTCTATGTCCAAGACAACGATATTAACCGTACACAAGTTATTGAAAAAATTCATTGGTGCGAGTTTCATCACGTGGGATCAAACTCAGGTCTCTTAACTCGATTCTGATCATCCAACGACACGTTTATCGGGACGTAAACTTAATTCATTAATCTGAAAATATTATCTTCTTCCCGTTAATATAAAAATCAAATCATTCTTTCGTCTATAGCATTTTTTTTAATTTTCCACCGTTTCCTAATCAGGGAAATAATGGAGAAGAAACAGGTGAAAGAAACTCCGTAGGTATCCTCTTATCTTCGTTAATCCGGTTCTTTTATAATGATACGATTTATTTGCAGCAAAAGCTTGATAGCGACCACCTCATACTCAGGCATTACTGTCATTAATATATTCATTTATAGTAATAATAATAGCCCTCCTTATAAAGTTTATCTACAATAAATTTCTAAAAACTGTTAATAGACAAAGTTAGAACAACTTGTAACATAGAACCTGGCTTGTAAATAAACGCAGTAAACCCGTGTTCATGTTCGTATTTTAAATTATTTAAATTTTCCACACAACTTTAACAACAACAACAGAGCAAGTTCCACGTACTCTGTAACTACAAACTCGTGCAGAATGTCAGAAGATACTCTTAATTAAGTTCGTGTCGTAGTCTCTGCGACAGAAATCGCAATAACCGATTTATTCCGATATCTGAGGCTTCTATTAAACTTGATTTCTCTAGCAGCGATTCATCTTGGTACCAATTATCGTTTGCTCGCACCCTGTTTTTACTTGTAAGTACTATTTTGATTTATAAGCAATGAATGTTTCTTTTCTCCCAAGTCTATACTATAATTATTTGAAATATATTTTCTTACAATAAATATCACGCACAATTATTGAAAGGTAAGGTGATCGGAATTCAAGTCGGGAGACCCGAATTCACGATACACTACTTGTAGGCTTGTACCAACGGGTTTTTAAAAATAGTTTACGATTTAAATCGTTAGCTTGACATACAGACTGCGACTTGCACATGTCACGAAGTCCCAAAAAAAGTCGTCGGTGAAATGCCCGTATCTAAAGGACTTAATAGTAAGAGGTAGACACCCAAACAGTTCATGATGACCTTGTTAAACAAGGTCTGCCTGTGCAGGCGGTGCACAGGATGCGCAACATGCGCACCCGAGCCCCCTACAATCTGGTGCTGGTCCATCTTGACCGCACCAACGAGGCGCAGCTGATCTTCAAGATCAAGTCTGCCGCCCATGTGCACGGCATACGCGTGGAGGCCCCGAGGAAGAGCACTTCCCCGGGGCAGTGCCACCAGTGCCAACTATACGGGCATTCCGCAAGGAACTGCCACTCACGCCCTAGGTGCGTCAAGTGCCTAGAGGACCACGCCACAGCGGACTGTCCCAGGCCCAAGCCTACGGACATTCCCCCGGCGTGCGTCCTGTGCGGAGGCGAGGGTTACCCCGCGAAATATTGCGGATGCCCCAACGCACCGCACGGCAAGAGGCGCGGAGGGGGGAAGAAAACAAAAAGGGGCGCACCCGCAAGGGCTCCTGCCTCCACCTCTCCCCCCGCGAAAAACGCTAAAAAGGCGAATGCCTTTGTCCCGGCTCCGCCCCAAAACCAACGCGTGGTGAAACCCCCACCGATGGTGGGCCCGGCAAAACCTCCCCGTGCCTACTCCCGTCGCTGCTCCTTCCGCAGGCCCCGCAAGGGCGTCTGGCGCGCGGGGCGCAAAGGCGACTAGCGCCGGCGACGACGTTTTCGCGCGGCTGGGAGAGATCGCAGATCACTTCGATATCAGCGAAATCGAAACATCGGTCTCAGAATTAGAGGCGACAGATTCGGCATCCGACTTTTTCAGAATAGTCGCCAAACATAAGGCGCTATTCGAAACTTATAATAAGTTTAAGGCCTCACGCAAATAGAACAATTGAACATTGTATTCAATGTTCAGTTGTTTTGTTCGTAATCAATTCCCTGGAGGCAAACCTCCTAAGTCCCCTTTTCTTCATGTTGTACTAATCCAAAATGGATAACACACCATGTAAAGTTAAACCTAGGTTTCTGGCTGTCGGCTACTTCAATGCAAACGGCCTTAAAACAATTGACGAAGTGAGAGAATTTCTCACCGTCCACCAATTAGACATCCTCCTTATACAGGAGACGCGACTCACCAGTAGAATGCGCGATCCAAAATAGCAAATTACCGATTAGTGCGTAACGACTGACCCACCCGCGGAGGCGGTACGCTTATCTACTATAAGGCATCATTGCACTGTGTGGCGATTGATGTACCTACCTTAGTTAATATCGAAGCTTCGGCTTGTAGAGTCGCCTGACAGGCCATCAGCCTATCACAGTGATATCTGCTTATCTACGACCGCATTTAAGACTATTTGAGAGCGACATCGAGGCACCGCTTAAAATAAGCGACTCGGTGATAATTGCGGGCGATTTAAACTCCAAGCACTCTGCTTGGAATAGCTCTGTTATTAACATGAATGGACGCGCGCTACTTAAGATAAACCTAAGTAGCAATTCAATGTTCGATATCATCGCCCCTAGAACCTACTAGGATAGACCCGAATCGAAACAATACCGGACATATTAGATATTGCAATTTAAAGAACGTAACCTTACCGTTGCGATCTATAGAAGTGCAACACGAGTTAAACTCTGATCATCGTCCGGTAACCATGGTGCTGGGACAGCCCCGGGCGGAGGTCCTCTGACCAAAACCCTGACGGACTGGCGTAAGCTCGAGATTTATCTAGAGAATACGAACACCCCAGAGTTAGACAGCATCCCAGATGCCATCTCCTCAAAGGAAATGGCCTTTGCTGCTGTAGACCACCTCACCTCTCATTTAAAGGCCGCCGTCGAAGCATCCTCTAGGCAGGTCAAGGTGGCGAACGATCGCCGCTATGAGCTGCCGGAGGATATTAGACGGCAGCTGAGAGAAAAAATGCTGCTACGAGAGCATACGATCGATACAG
>JAGSMR010000882.1:0-10042 GCA_029286605.1 Sericinus montela | reverse complement strand
AGGTCTGACGACAAGCTGCCGGAGGATATTAGACGGCAGCTGAGAGAAAAAATGCTGCTACGAGAGCATACGATCGATACAGGTCTGACGACAATCGAGTCAGGATAAAACCCTGACGGACTGGCGTAAGCTCGAGATTTATCTAGAGAATACGAACACCCCAGAGTTAGACAGCATCCCAGATGCCATCTCCTCAAAGGAAATGGCCTTTGCTGCTGTAGACCACCTCACCTCTCATTTAAAGGCCGCCGTCGAAGCATCCTCTAGGCAGGTCAAGGTGGCGAACGATCGTTGCCAGAGCTGCCGGAGGATATTAGACGGCAGCTGAGAGAAAAATGCTGCTACGAGAGCATACGATCGATACAGGTCTGACGACAATCGAGTCAGGATGCGCCGCCCAGAACCCGCGCACGCCTTCTATCCACCTCTACCTGGTCTTCCACTAACTTTTGCTCCGTCAACGCCAGCCGTCGTGGGCGTTGGGCAACTGGGATGTCGTCCTTCAACACAATCTTCAATTGTACTGGTGCTTCTTTAGTTTGGCACGGTTTGTAATCCAATACCATTTGCTCCACCTGCTCGAGTGTTTACACCTGCTGCACAACCTGTTAACCCAATTTGGTTAGCAAAACAATCAACTCTCTCTTCCACCATTCATCATCTTCGGGTACAACTTCGCCTCCATCACATAACACCATCACTAATTTATATTCCAGAAATTTTTGCTCTAAAAATAACCGTAAACGGCATACAGTCTCTAGGCACTACATGGAATGTCACGTCTTCGTAGAGCTTCCTGTCGATCGTCACGTTAGCACGAAACTGTCCGCTCGATTTCACCTTTGTTTGGCCAAGTCCAGATATCACCAAATTGTCGTCGTATTTCGATGTTAAACGCCATAAACTGGTCGTCGGCCACTAGATTCGCACACATGATCCTGTGTCTAGTAATGTCTTGACTTGAAAACCACACATTTCCATCATTTTCATGGGTTTTTTCTGCACTTTCAACTAAACTCGTCTTTGTTATTGTTTTGAATGTGAAACATTCCGCCATGTTCTCCGTTTTCATTTTCAAACGTGAACTCGCTCCTCATTGGCTGTTGTCGTGTTTTGACAATCACTTGCAAACATGGCCGCCCCCGGCTTCATGTTTGGTTGGTCGAATCTTCGAGGCGTCGTCTTATTGGCTGGCACCCGGCGCCGCCAAATTTGAATGCATTTCCGCCGCTTCCGCTGCCAACAGCGCCATCACGTCTAGCGGAGGATTGGGGAACTCGACTTTGCAATGCTTACTCAAATGTCCGAATGCATTACAGCGAAAAACACTTGATTCCTGTGGGACAGTCGCTCGCCATATGGTCATTCTCCCACAGTTGTAGCACCGTCTCCGCTGCTGACCACCTGTCTGCTGTTTGCCACTCGTCGTTGGTCGTCTCGAACCTTGTCGCTCGCTGGTCTCCTTGGTGCAGAGCTTCTTTAGCCTCTGACCTCTCCTTCATTTGTTCATACAGCTTTAATCTATCTTTGAGTACTGAGTATGTAACAGCGCCATAAAGTATAGTCTTGTTTACTTCACTATCTTGAATGCCCTCAACAATGTACTGTATTGCCACATTGTCATTGAACCCAGCGCGCTTGCCCATCTCCTTCATCTTTAGCATGTACTGCATGTAGGTTTCACCAGGTTCCTTCTTCCTACGCCATCAGCTCATGCATCTCTTTGCTGTTGATCTTTTCAGGGAACTCTTGTAACAATGCCGCTTTCAGTTCTTTGAAGCCTTTGACCACCTTCTCCGTCTTTAACCATAGTGCTGCTGTACCTTCTAGTGATCTTCTTGCAATAATGAGCTGCTGCTGAGGTGTCCAATTGAATATTTCTGCGTTGTCCTCAATGTCTTCTGCCCACTTCACAGCAGAATAGGTATCGTCATCGCCGTTGAATTTGGTTATGTTGTAGAATCCGTCTAAATAGGTTGCAAACAACTTCTCCGGTTTCTCCGTCTTATCAGTCGTCTTTTCTGATTCCGTCGTCATTGTGATTGTATCGTCTTCTTTGGTTTATTTGAGGTTATGAAAAACCACGCTGGTTTGCTGTCAAAATTTTGGGATGATCCCGGACGAGCCCCAAAATTTGTAGGGATTATCCCGATTAAATGAAATAATTGGTTTTCAACTCACTTCAGTCTTTTATTTTCACTTTACTATTTTAGAATATTAATTTCGTCTTATCACTTTCTTCTTCCTTTCACGTACGCCATTCGTCTTCTCTCTCCCTCACACATCATTCTATCTCATCAATCATTATGTCATATCTTCCTCTTAGTCTCACTTATCCTTTCTCTCACTCATTTACACATCCTCCACATATAAAATCAGAACGCACACGGAAAACACAATATAATAGCAGAAGAACAAAAGGATGCAGACGAGGCCACATGGGTTGCAAAAGAAAAACTTATAATTGATTCTGTGATACACAAACACACAGGAACGAAGAAACGCAATTTACATTGTACGTTTATAGATTATCAAAAAGCGTTTGATAGTATTCCACACTCTTGGTTAATCAAAACACTTAAAATTTATAAAATAAATAACTTTATTAAACACTTACGCTATCCCAATACTCACATACTCATTTGGTATCATAAAATGGAACAAAACAAATATACACACTATAGAACGGGCAACACGCATTATTCTTACCAAACACAATAACCATCACCCAAAATCTGCAATAGAACGTTTAACAATTAAAAGACATAACGGAGGCAGAGGTCTCATAAACATACATGATTTATGGCAAAAACAGGTCTTAAATCTACATAATTTCTTTCAACAAAAGTCAATTAAAAGTAATATACATAAAGCCATTGTACAAAACGATATTAACTTTACACCGTTAAACCTAATCCAATCTAAATTAACCGAAAACACAAATATGGACACCCTCAAACTAGAACATGACACGATAGAAAAGTGGAAACAAAAAACACTGCATGGATGACACCCACATGACTTAGAACAAACACTAATAGACAAAGAAGCAATGGCTTAAAATAGGTACATTATTTCCTGAAACAGAAGGCTTCATCTTGGTTATTCAAGATCAAGTCATCAATACAAGAAATTACCGTAAATATATAGTTAAAGATCCAACATTAGCAGACGATAAATGTCGAAAATGCCATACACAGTCTGAAACAATTCAACACATAACTGGAGCATGTCCCCACCTTACACAAACTGATTACACCCACAGACACAACCAAGTTGCCAATATTATACACTTAAAACTAGCCACCCAACATAAACTTTTAAACGACATCAATACACCATACTATAAATATACCCCTAGCAAAGTATTAGAGAATTCTACATACAAACTTTATTACGACCGTGCTATTCTTACAGATAAAACAATACACTGCAATAGACTAGATATTATTTTGCAAGATAAAACTAACAATACAACTTACTTAATCGACATTGCAGTACCTAACATGCATAACATATCAAAAACAATAACAGAAAAAATACACAAATATGCCGAGTTAAAAGAAGAGGTAACAAGAATATGGAAACAAAATAAAGTCTACGTAGTACCAATAGTATAATCAACCACAGGAATCATCCCAAAACACCTTCACCACAGTTTAAAACTTTTGAATATTCAGGAAAACACATACATAAGTATGCAGAAAGCAGTCATATTAAACACCTGTCGTATTGTTAGGAAATTTTTACAAGTAGATGAAAATATATTTTCACCCTAATTAGTAAATAGTCCTTACCAACATTATTAATAGTTTTAAAGTTGTTTACTTGGCATATGCCCGTAAACAGCAATATGACCAGCTGAAAGCTGAGAAAAAACAAAAGTTCTCAACAATAATAATAATGATATACGTAATGTCGCCAGCTCTAATTTAGAAAACCACTTTTTCGACATTGTGTCGGGTCTAGGAGTGTGTGGTCACAACCTTGTTTTTGGTACCATAACACAAAAGTACTTAATCTATTTTGGGATTACATCAATAAATAAAAATACATCAAGAAAATATGAAATAAAATCGTAAAACTAAATGTAAAAAAATAATACGTAAAAAAATTTAAATAATACACTTATATCGAACGTATTTTTGGTTATAAAATATTATTTAAACCTTAAAAAATTAAATATAAAACACATATTACAAAATAAAATAATGTGATGCATACCACTTCTAGTTTGGATATTTGTTTATATATGTCCGTGATCTTACCTGGAACATTCTTTTGTTATTGTTGCTTGTTTGTGTATTTATTATCATGTACCTACATATCAATTAATATTCCTAAACACTCTGTACGTTCCGCAAAATGTATAAAACTAAGATTCAGTTATTTGTTTTTATCCTAAAGTAAGTGAATTTCTGTAATTCTTATTAAGGAAATAAAGAAATCTCAAACCGTAATGAATTCAATAATAACTGAACGTGACAGAAATAATAAATAAATAATAAATACATAGGTAGAGAAAACCTTTCGTACCTTTTGATTCCATACTGAAGCATTTGTTTTGTAAATATAATGTAAATTATAATAATATGATAAAAAAATAAATATCTTCAAGCAATTCCCAATACAGGGGTCTAATCTAAACAATAAAGTCCCTTCGACCCACCGAAGATATTTTCGGGACAACGTGACAGATGGTGAGCCCATCGCCGCCTTTTTGTCCAAGACAACGATATAATTCGTACATAAGTTTTTGAAAAATCCATTGGTACGAGCTCAAGCACCAGATCGAACTCGGGTCTCTCGACTCGAAATTCCGACCACCCAACCACTCGGCTATCGTGATAATAATATAATTATATAAATAACATAATTGAAAGTCTCAAGTCTCTCACTTTCACTTTTGCTTTCAATTTATATGAACCATTACATACCATACGCGTCTTGTTTACGTGGTGTGTAACATTATGGTATATCCTTATTATTTTATCTATTTTTCCGTGGGTGTCGTAAGAGGCAACTAAGGGAGAAGCCTCGATGATAAAAATCGCTTTGTCCATGTGGCAGAAGATTCCGCGAAAACCACATTGTGGTGGAATGCCAAGCATCAAGGTGATGTAAATGAAATTTTTGACTATGCCGTAAGGTACGATGGTGAAATTCGGCAGCTGGGATTAATCCGAACAATTCCTCGGAGCACTCTCCGTAGTAGTAGATCTGGTTGACCTGGACTAAATTAAGTTCTAAGTTTAGTCATCTGTGACGTCTGTCACGGGTACCACGGGGAGTCCCCCCGTGACCACGGATGCTGTAAAGCATCCAAAACGTCGGGAAATAAAAAAAAGTTTATAAAAACTAATTAAAAAACGCGATAAAATCCGAAAATTGTTTTATTTTAAATGTTTAGTATTCGCGTAAATACAAAAAATCATTAACCAACGAACAAAATGAGAAGGTTTAGGTGCGGCGCCTGCCATCCTTATCAAAGCCGGGGAATTATTTTCCTACGCTTCTCTTTTTGTGTTTTAACGAAGATTGATTCCGGTTAATTTGTTAATCGCAATACGTTTTTTTAACAAAATCGCAAAAGAAAGAAAAGACAGCTTATAAAGTTGATCGTTAAAAAGGTCTTTTAATTTACTAAAAAATGCAAATATCATTGTGTTAGTTCTGTTCGGTTATTTGACCAACTAAACGACCTTTAAAGGTGCGTCCAAATCTGGCGAATGCGCGCTGCACACCGCGCGCGAACCTCCCGCAAGCATTTTAAGTTAATGGGCGCCTCGCGTACTTCTAACCGCATGCACACCTGCTCAGTTTTATTGTTGCAACAGTCTGAATACGTATTAACATGGAGGAGGATTGGGTTGTGTTAAGATAAGTATATAGATATATCAAAAAAAGTCACGATAGCCAAGTGGTTGGGTGATAGGAATTCCAGTCAAGAGCCCCGAGTTCAATACCCAATGGCCAGGTAGCTCGGACCAATTGGTTTTTAAACTTATAAAAACCGTTAGCTTCTACATAAAGCGGCGACAGGTCACCACCTGTCAAGTTGCCCCAAACATATTTTTGGTGAAAGGTGATTTGATGTGACGAATGTCTAACCTCAGTCAAGGTAGTTGTTTAAAAATCATTAAATCCAATTATTATTAAATGTAGTTATTAAGTCACGATAGCCGAGTGGTTGGGTGGTCGGAATTTCGAGTCAAAAGATCCGAGTTCGATCCCCAGGTGGCAGTACCAATGAGTTTTTCAAAAAAAAAAAAACTTGTACTAACATCGTTGGCTTGGACTTATGTCTTGGACGGCGACGGGCTCACCACCTGTCACGTTGTTCCGAAAATATCTTCGGTAGAAGGTGGTTCAAAGGAATTTAAGAGTCTAGTCTAGACTTCAGTCTACCCCTGTATTGGGAATTGCGTGAAGATATTTATTTATAATATTTATTTTAGTTATTAACCCGTGTGGTAAGCTTCAAATTTAATTTTACAAAATACTTTTTCCGTTCTGTCCATTCTTTTTATATACGGGGAGAGTTAGTTTAAATATTTGTTAGCTGACTCATAATCAGTCTGCATGTAAATTTAATTTTTACCTTCGTGAATGAGTTGTGCACGCACCAATTTTCATAATGTCCCTAGCACGGAGATCCCCTAGTCAATATAGAATACACTATATTTTCTCGGGTCTTGGTGTTTATGGTAACTTTGTTATTTATAATTTCATAAAATACGGCCTTTAGCTGCATGATTTAAGATCATAGCAATGTATGTGATATCCTTATCAATGTATCGGATCGACAAATATACAGAAGTGAAAATTTTAAAATATAACCACGATACTGTTTTACATTTAAAGTTTATATATTTGCTACTCTTCCGCAGTATTTTCATAGAATTCCCTCAGAGATTCCTATGTAATCATTGGCATAAATGCGTCCCTTGCCGCAACCCTCACGATTCTAATTCACCCTAATAGAAACTGGACACTTAACGTCAACTGATTTACTGAGCGGGAGTGTCTATTTACTAAATTTTTCTTATAATTGCCATAGATAAGTATTTAGAAAAACAATCGTAGTCTATTTTTAATTATATCTTTAAACAATTTTCCAATACTAGGTTAAGAATTTACAAAGGTCTAGACTTTGAAATCCTTCCGAAACGCTTTTCAACAAAGCTCATTTGGGACAACGTGGTGAGCGTATAAACCATTTAATTAAATCATAATTAATTTATAACAATTATTCTACGTCAAATAGTCAGCAACAATTGTTTTATGCCAAATTCAAGCCTTGAATTTGACTTTACTGTGTCAAATATAATATGCTAATTATTTCTTTGGTTTACCTAAACATTATAATATTCCAATCATATCAAATCATTCATTTATCGATATAAGTAATACACAATTTATTTAATACTACACTAATTATTATTATATTGTTTTAACTGGTTTATTTAGATGGTACATCTCAATAAACCAGTTAAGCTTTATTATAATCACTTTTCATTTAAATGATGATTTATTCAATACAATGATAATTTTATTCTTATGTTTATTTTTTAGCTGGTTGGTGGCTTAAAAATGCCACATAGGCCCTTCCTTCCCGTGGATATCTTAAAAGTTGACAGATTACTGAATAGATATTAAACAAAAACCTTTAAAACAGGTATTTACAAAAAAGCAAATCTTAAATTCATCATACCAGTTATGGACTGTAGTCTAAGGTGCAGGGTGTCTGATACTGCGATCGCAAATACACTAGCTAAGCGTGGCGATTATGGCAAACCGAAGAATATGCCAGAGTCGGCATAGGTGGCCATTACCAATTGAACTTATCACTGGCTTCTCCCTTAGCTCCTCTTACTTGTGCTACCACATACTATACCCATGGGAAGATGTGTATCTTCCCGTGTATACATTTATACCATACGTTAGTGTAAATTTAAGGAGGTACTGGACATTAAAAAAAGAAACAATACATTGATAAAATTGTGCAACGCTTAAAAATAAATTCACGTATATTTAAAGAACGGAACTAAAAAAAATGGAACTGAATATCATAATTCACATCAACGCTTGCAAAAAATTATTCAACATTAACAGACAACTTGTATATTGCATTTGCTTCAGAGGTTTTCCTGAGGAAAAACTCAAGCATTTAATTATGCAATTCAGACTTCATTGCGTTTTTCCTCCTGTCCTTTGTGTTATAAACTAAAGGAAGTAATTAGTTGTCACCCTGCATTTGCTGCAGCGAGTATACTGAAATTAAGTTTTTTTTTTAATTTGACAGTTGATAATACATAAAAAAGTTTTTACCTTCTTCATATTTTTTAATTTAGTGAGCATCATAGCTAAGTGGCTGATAAATAAAAATAAATAAATTAATAAATATCTTCACGCACCCCAATACACAGAGGTCAAGTCTGGACAATTAAGTCCCTTCGACCCACCTTCCACCGAAGATATTTTGGGACAATATAAATGGTTGATCGGAATCGAATCAGGAGATCGGATCGATCCCCTCCTCCCGTCCTTGTCATTGGTTTTCTTTTTTTTAATTTATACGTGTATTTAAAAATAATCGACGTATTTAAAATGAAAGACCCAAAAAGTAAGGATATCGCGCATAACGATACCTCGATTTTTAACAATACTGCCGTACGATGGTAGTGGCGTTGTCTAATTTTTAACGTTATTTAAAGCGCAGATTATGTAAACCCATACCATTCAAAATCCTCGTAAATTTGAATGGTAAGGGTTTAATTAAGGCTCATCCACGGTGGTCGTTACAACTTTTACCTCGATCGATCGCGGATCTGAACACGCACCTTCATCTGACCAGACTCTTTTCACTAAGGTACTGGACGACAAACGATTCAAAAATATTATGCAGAAAATATAACAGTTGTAGAGCCACGCATCAGCTTTTGTTGTTGCATGAATGGGCCGGCTCGACTGAGGAAGTACCACGACCTCACAGAATACCGGCGTGAAGTAGAAGTCTAACAAACTTCTGCGTTTCATTTGGTGAGTGCAGGTAACCGGAGGCTCGCACCCTCCCCTTACTCTGACTCTAAGGCCGCTTTGTTGGCCTTAGAGTGCCCCCGCAACTACTGTATGTATTGCGGGTGTTCACGGGCGGCGGTAATCACTTACCATCACACAGAGCCACCTGGCTGTTTGCTATGTAAAACACTTTAATCATTTAAACTACAAACAGCAGGTTAGATGCTGCTGGCCGTCAACGGTTTTTTAAATAAATTAATTAAAAATGATTAATAATATTTTTCAGCAGGAATTAAAGCGGATCCTTTTGGAAATATTTTGCTATACGGTTGATAATTTTTGACATGTTTAAACTATCTTATTTATTTATTTATTACAATTCATTATTCATATAAATAAATGACATTGTTCATTATAACTATTTACTTAATCTTCTGGTTTTTTGTATTGCTGCTTACATGTTAAACCAAAATATCCATAGAGTTGATGTTTAATTACAGAATCAAAGCGATATAATAGCTATAAAAAATAATTTAATATTTTAATGATATATTTTAATTTATTTGTACATTGATTTCTTTATTATTATAAGTTTTAAGTAAGAACAATTCGTTCATAATAATAAAGCTTATATAAATGTAAATAAATTGAATACGATTAATACCTATGAAATATTTTTAATTAGTGTAAACATTGATCACGAAAAAGTTGTATCACTACCCTCCGAACTAGTTTGCACTGTGTGACGGCAGGCGCAGTAATTCCTCCTCAAACGCAACAATGCTATTTCATTCTATTGTAGTATAAGCAAAACACACGAAGCTCCTCTTTTTTTTCCTTTTTTATTTTATTACTTTAATCCTAATTAAAAATATTTTAAAACGAAAGTTTATAACACTAATTATAAATAAGATAGAAAATATAATTACATAATTTTATTGGTGTGGTGTCAGTCAGTGTGTGTGGTGAATGTAGTATGTATTTGAAGAAGCCACCTTTATACATAGTGTATTAGTAAGAT
>JAGSMR010000874.1:0-12739 GCA_029286605.1 Sericinus montela | reverse complement strand
TTCCGATCACCAACCACTCGTTAATCAAGACTAACGTGAAGTTAACGTAAAATGGCACATAATCGTCTCCTGTATCCCATCGAACTTTATATGAAAATTCATTAAAATCGGCGTTCGGTTTTGGCGTTAAAGCGTAACAAACAAACATACACACACAAATTTACTTTATTAGTAATTGTGTTTAGATATTTATTAATTAATTTATTTAATATTTGATTGTTTGTTTACAGAAAATTTAAGTATAAATACAAAGTGTAATTTATATGGAGGCTCTGCTTATTTATTGAGAAATCTCTTCCAGTAGGCCTGTGACTGGAAATAAGTTACAAAATATGTAAAAATATATGAAAGTAATAAATGTGGAAAAACTGGTTTTCTACAAAATCTAATCCGCGATTCTAATCCAGTACTTGCGTCAACCACGCCTGGCGCTACCATGAAAACCGGTGTCTACGCCATTCGCCCACAAAGCTAATGAGCAAATATTTATCTAAAGCATGGATCTATTTATGCTTACATTTTTTTAATCGGCAAAATAAATATATAACATATTTTTCTTAAATTATAAATAAAAATCAATGTTAAGAATCCGAATATTACGAAATTATTAAAATAAAACTCTACAAAATAAAAAAGCTTTATTTATTAAATACTGGAATTCAAAGCCTCATTTAAAATTGTTTGGGTATAAAAATAATTACTTTACTCGATACCTGGGCCTAAAAAGTTTTTACTAGTTTAATTAGTTAGCAGCATAAGTATTTTACTTAGCCAGGGTTTTGCCTCTTATAATACTCACTGACTTCTGGTCGTCATGAACTCATATATTATTTCATGTCAATTGCTTTAATCAAAAAGTTTTTAAGTTTTAAAACTAAATATCTTCACACATTTTCCATATAGTAGACAAAGGTCTAGACAAAGACTAAGTCTTTTCGACCCGCCTTCCACCGTAGGCAAGCGACAGGCTCACGGTGGTGAGTCATTATAAAAGTTTTGACAAAATGTATTGGTACGAGTCCGTCATCAGGGATCGAACTCAAGTCTCTTGATTCGAATTCCGATCACCAACCACTCGTTAATCAAGACTAACGTGAAGTTAACGTAAAAAATGGCACATAATCGTCTCCTGTATCCCATCGAACTTTATATGAAAATTCATTAAAATCGGCGTTCGGTTTTGGCGTTAAAGCGTAACAAACAAACATACACACACAAATTTACTTTATTAGTAATTGTGTTTAGATATTTATTAATTAATTTATTTAATATTTGATTGTTTGTTTACAGAAAATTTAAGTATAAATACAAAGTGTAATTTATATGGAGGCTCTGCTTATTTATTGAGAAATCTCTTCCAGTAGGCCTGTGACTGGAAATAAGTTACAAAATATGTGAAAAAATATGTAAAAAATATATGAAAGTAATAAATGTGGAAAAACTGGTTTTCTACAAAATCTAATCCGCGATTCTAATCCAGTACTTGCGTCAACCACGCCTGGCGCTACCATGAAAACCGGTGTCTACGCCATTCGCCCACAAAGCTAATGAGCAAATATTTATCTAAAGCATGGATCTATTTATGCTTACATTTTTTTAATCGGCAAAATAAATATATAACATATTTTTCTTAAATTATAAATAAAAATCAATGTTAAGAATCCGAATATTACGAAATTATTAAAATAAAACTCTACAAAATAAAAAAGCTTTATTTATTAAATACTGGAATTCAAAGCCTCATTTAAAATTGTTTGGGTATAAAAATAATTACTTTACTCGATACCTGGGCCTAAAAAGTTTTTACTAGTTTAATTAGTTAGCAGCATAAGTATTTTACTTAGCCAGGGTTTTGCCTCTTATAATACTCACTGACTTCTGGTCGTCATGAACTCATATATTATTTCATGTCAATTGCTTTAATCAAAAAGTTTTTAAGTTTTAAAACTAAATATCTTCACACATTTTCCATATAGTAGACAAAGGTCTAGACAAAGACTAAGTCTTTTCGACCCGCCTTCCACCGTAGGCAAGCGACAGGCTCACGGTGGTGAGTCATTATAAAAGTTTTGACAAAATGTATTGGTACGAGTCCGTCATCAGGGATCGAACTCAAGTCTCTTGATTCGAATTCCGATCACCAACCACTCGTTAATCAAGACTAACGTGAAGTTAACGTAAAAAATGGCACATAATCGTCTCCTGTATCCCATCGAACTTTATATGAAAATTCATTAAAATCGGCGTTCGGTTTTGGCGTTAAAGCGTAACAAACAAACATACACACACAAATTTACTTTATTAGTAATTGTGTTTAGATATTTATTAATTAATTTATTTAATATTTGATTGTTTGTTTACAGAAAATTTAAGTAAAAGATCACATTCAATCAACGGATTTGAACCAAATTGCAGATTGAAAAATTAAGAAGAATTGAGTTATTGATACCATTAAATTAATTGTCTCGTTGGTATCAACCCATCATTCGAAGCTAAGGGTTGTGGTTTCTAACCCCATAGGGAAAACATTTGTATGATGATTAAGAATGTCTGTATTCGAGTTACAGTTTTCATAAGTATAAATGTCATATATTTACGTAAATATATATGTATGTAAGTGTGCTTTACCGTGATCTTGTACATTAAGTCGACGTGAAGCTCACCACGTTGCTACAAGTTTCGGTGACAAATGGGTCTAAAGGATTTCATTATCTAGACCTACTGGTATTGAAAAATATAATATAAAAATTTCGGAATTTATTCATTCGCTCAACTTGGCCTAACCATCCAAGCACGACCTTATCTATTTTAGTGAGATCATGTTTCAAAACTGCCATATTGCGAATCTCTTCATCTCGCTTTCGGTCAGTCGAGGTAACGTCGCGCATTTTTCGAAGAGATCGCAGTATCCAACTTTTATATATGATTATCACGAATCAAGATGATGATAACCGAGTAGTTGGGTGATCGGAATTTGAGTCAAGAGACTTGCTTTCGATCCTCAGGTTGGCTCGTACGAATATAGGAAAAACTTATGTAGGATTACGAGTATATCGTTAGCTTGGACATATAATTTGATTATAATTCGAGTCCAGAGATCCAAGTTCGATCCCGTTCGAGGCTCATAAATATGTCCAAAGCTTATGTACGATTTTGATCGTTGGCTTGGACATAAAGGCGGCGATAGGCTCACCACCTGTCACGTTGTCCCAAAAATGTCTTAGCTGAAAGGTGGGTCGAAAGGAATTAATTGTAGACCTCTGTGTTCCCCAGTATTGGGAATGGAGTGAATATTTAGTTATTTATTATATAAGATCTTGTGAATCTTTCGACGACACCGCTAACAAACAAATCGAAAAGTTGTTATAGCTAACAAACAAACACCGGATAGATGAACCAATAATGGCTTTTATGTCTATTATCTTATTTTATTTCGTATTCAATAAGTAAAAATATTTTCAAGCACTTCCTTTTTCGCATGATGATTAATGGCTTTATCTGGCTTTCCCTCAGTCAGTTTTTATTATAATAGATGAATGTAATACAGTAGCCGATTAGAGAGTACTAGTATACAACTCCAATATTTCTACTTGATTTGACTAATGCTCATTTGTTTCTTAACAATTCATAATAAATTTAATAAAACAAAACACTGAGACATCCTCGAGAAAAAAGAAACAATATTGTAGAAAATTTAAGTAAAAAGATCACATTCAATCAACGGGATTTGAACCAAATTGCAGATTGAAAAATTAAGAAGAATTCGAGTTATTGATACCATTAAATTAATTGTCTCGTTGGTATCAACCCATCATTCGAAGCTAAGGGTTGTGGTTTCTAACCCCATAGGGGAAAACATTTGTATGATGATTAAGAATGTCTGTATTCGAGTTACAGTTTTTCACAAGTATAAATGTCATATATTTACGTAAATATATATGTATGTAAGTGTGCTTTACCGTGATCTTGTACATTAAGTCGACGTGAAGCTCACCACGTTGCTACAAGTTTCGGTGACAAATGGGTCTAAAGGATTTCATTATCTAGACCTACTGGTATTGAAAAATATAATATAAAAATTTAAAAAGTCATCGAAGAAAAGTCAGAAGTAACGATAGCCGAGCGGTTGGGTAGTCGAGTCGAGAGAGTTGGTAGTTAAAAAAAACTCATGTATGAATTATATCGTTGGCTTGGATATAAAGACGGCGACGGGCTCACCACCCGTCACGTTGTCCCGAAAATATCTTCGGTGGAAGGTGGGTCAAAGGGATTGAAGTGTCTAGACTAGACCTCTACCTATACATGTATTGGGAATTGCGGGAAGATATTTATTTATTTATTTAAAAAGTCATAACTAATTGGTCAACCAATTCTGATGGAGTTCTCATTTACTTTTTTTATACGTGGGGAAATGCCTGACGTGTACCCCGCCCACGGGGTTAACGCTACGTGATGTGGGACCCGTACCGGCTACAATCTCTCCGTACACAACTTTCGCTTTATATTAGCAAGGTCATGCGAACGCTTTTGCATTCATCGGCGACCCTACTCGTTCCTCTCTCCGCTCGCTCCAGGTAACCCCTCCTCCGAAGAGAGTGAATTATTTCTTTCCTGGCCTGCCTGGCCTTTCCTGGTTGAAACACAAACGAAGAATCCAGAGTTAATAAGCTCCACAGTGATGACATAGCGAGAACCCACAGAGAGAGAGAGGGTTCACATTTTAATTTCAAATTTGTTCATTTCATCTAGTTATGAAGAAAGTTAAGAAGTAATAGTCTAAGAAGTAGTCTAGTTAAAAAGTAAAAAATAATGCTACATATTTCTAAATAGTCATAACTAACTTACAATCATGCTCTAATCTCATTTAGTTAGCGCTGCAAAACCATTAACTGACAATTACAAAGTAGAGCGTAATTGTAACTTGCAGAAACGTGACCTAAATTGATTAAAGATGAAGGAGGGACTAGAAGATGCGGTTTTATATTCGTTATTGTGTACATCTTAGGGCTTTAATGGGCAGACTTAATGCCTGGTGGCATTCTCTACCAGGCAGCCTCTGTAATGGTGAAAAGAAGAAGGCAGGTGCGACTAAGAATAAAAATATAAACAATATGATAAAAATAATATTTACAATTAACAAATAATATAGAGAAGATAAAATAAACAAAAAATGTTTATTAACAAAAATGTTCGTCCGCACTTTTCCTCATATAGTCAGTGACCCTTGACAGTGGGGCAGTGGGGCAGTGGAAAAAATGAAACCCTGATTGAAAATATTTCAATAGGTTATGTTTATTTACGAAAAAAGAGATTTTCTTATGTAAACAGGCTTCAAGAACTTAAGAGAGGAAAGAAAGAATAGAGATTGGTCGAAAATGATTAGGCAAGAGAGGATTATTAATTTTGGAAAGAGGTAATAAATAAGCTTCATAGAGTTAGATAAATACTAGAGTCCAAAAAAAAATTCAAAACATGTGTTATACCTTTCACCAGCACGGTAAAAGGTATTCCAATATTAAGGATACCATTTGATTACTAATTTAATCACTTCCCATATGAATCCAAATAATGAATTTAAGAACCAAAATATTTTTTAAACTTCTAGTGAAGTTACCATATTTAATTACGTCAGTTGCGATATAATAAGTTGATAATAATAACATAATAATTGTGAGAAAATAATTTTAATAAGTTGGAGCCACGATAGCTGAGTAATCGAAATTCGTTTCAAGAGGCTCGATTTCTATTCTCAAGCCTGTACCAATAGGTTTTTTCAAAATTTATGTACGATTTATATCGTTGGCTTGTGCAATAAATTGGCGACGGGCTGACGACCTGTCACGTTATCGGTGGAAGGTGTGTCGAAAGCACTTAATTGTCCAGACTTCTGTCTACCCCTGTATTGGGGATGGCGTGTAGACGTTTATTCATTTTATCTAAAATGCGGTAAGTATAATACATAAATGCATATCGACCTCAGTCCACTGCAATATATAGTTCTCTCCCGTACAGAGACAGAGACGTAAGTAACGATATCTACAATAATAATCTCTGCTTGACGTTTCACAAGCGTTTTATACACAGTTCATTTTATCACTAATAAACCGGAATACTAATGGCGTCTTATCCAATTCTGTTATTGATTTATTATTATGAACCTATAAATAAATAATGAAATAAATATCTTCACGCAATTCCCAATACAAGGGTAGACAAAGGTCTAGTCTATTTTCGGGACAACGTGACAGGCGGTGAGTCCGTCGCCGTCTTTATGTCGTTATTATTTACCTGTCGTTGTGTTATTATGTACCTATGTACAATATTTTTATTCATTAAACAGTTATATTATATCTACTAATATTACGTTCCATACTCCATTTATAAGAGCTCTTTAACATTACTAAATATACGTAGTGTTGACAGTGGTAGGTAACAATATAAATTTAATCTAATATTATTCTTAGATTTAATTTTTGCCTGAATTAGCTACAGAGACTAGTGCTTGGTTGAAGACCCTTAAGATAGCGAAGAATGTCACCGAAATTCCAAGTGATTGCGGTAACATCTTTATTGGATGTAAGGGACGCGGCATGGATAAGGTGAAAGTGTTGGCCTGAGAACAAAACTTTGCCTTACGTAATGGAAGTTAACGAAATCGATCGCTGTCCTAATTATATAAGAATCAAGTGTAAGCCCTTGGGAAACCAGAGTTCTTTTACGCGACGCAGAATATGAGAAAATTTAAAAAATCAACTCACACGGCTTGGGTTCGAACCTGCGACATCTGCCGCACACTCTTTTCTCTGTGCCACTGAAAGCCGCACGCAACAGTTATAATCTTAAATCTCTCTTTTACTGACTCTTTTTAGGGGCGACGGTGACATCTTACAAAAGTTAATCTGAGTTCTAGCTCAATGTCCATAATTTTACAGCCATGTACACATTAATAGGATAACGTCATCTACACATTTATAAAGAAATATTTAGAATCGTTTTTAAAGCATACAAGTTATATAGCATGTATATATTAGTATGTTTAAAAAAAATTAACAATCAAGAATTATCTTATCATAAAGAACTGTAGTTCTGACGATTACGTAGTACACATTCTGAGTACGTTTTTATGGCATCGGTCGGAAGGTCCGAAATTAGTTAGTAGCTACAATTAGAAGTGAGTTTAACAAATTGTTTGGATTTTATTAATTTTTATTACAATTAAATAAAGGTGAAGATTGCTATTAATTTCAAGTTAAGGATTTTTCATATAAAACGTTAATATTTTATTTACGTAGTAGGTATAGTAATGTAAAATTGTTAAGAACGCGTTGTACGTATGAATCGACTTTTAGTTGCTTACAAACAAACAACATAGCAAACAATCAATACAGACGCAGAATTATTTGCATATCCTTTTGTATTCGACAAAGAAGAACATTTCAAATTGCTTCCTCTTTGGCGTTATGATTTGTAACTCTAGCAAAAATATAACAATAGAGGTTACATTGTTTTCGACATAAATTTGAGTGTTTGTTGAGGAAACAAACAATCATTGTTTCTAGTGAGTTTCTTTTGCGTAACATAAACCGTTCATGTCTATACGTGAATGGTTTTTATTACAAATATTATTGGTTGGTTACTACTTCTAGCTATATAGGAATGGAACTCATAATTTCTTTGCTATTGTTATTAATTACAGTCTTAATATATCGACCTAAGAATGTACAAAACTATTTAATCTAGTGGGATTCATAACTAGTAAGTGACATCGTGAAAAATACCATACAAGATTATGCACATGCGGATAATGGACTACAGCTTTAAAAAGCTCAAACTGCGATAGCTAATTCGCTATGCAAAACGATTATGTCAGAAATGGATAGGTCTATGTGCAACAGTGTACTTTTGAAAACCGTTAAATAAGTAACTATGTAGATATAATTACTTATTTCTGGTTGAACCTTTTTTTTAGATAATTAAACAGAAACATTTTATGCTACTACTGACTCTGCCAACTCCCTCCGAACACATTTTTATTGCTTGTTTATTAACATTAAAATTGAGTAGTTACCAATTTATATTTAATATGATATTGTTTAGAAAAATGTTTATTTTTAACGTTAAAATAAAATATCGAGGAATAAATGATTCCCTATCATTTGAAATAGAGCTACGCAATTACTTTTAGGGTCAACTTCCTGTATTGTGTTACGAGAATCAATCAAAATATTGGTTGTTTGTTAACAAACAAAGGAAAAAATACAGTACTGCGAAAGAAAAGTAATTCGGGAAGTCTGTTTCTCTGTCTGTTGTTTCACACTTACAAAGAATTTATACTTCCGTTTTTGATATTTATATTATAACAAATTTAATAAAAGTTTCATTCCAAGCTTATAGATAAAATCTATCACAATTTAAATAGTTTTAAATCGTAGTATTTTTAAACTAATTCCCAATAATCGATTATTACTATTTAGCAACCAATTACTATGACAATTGGCAGTAAGAATGTAAAAAATTTCATTTTATATTGTGATATACGAAATAAAATATATGACGCATTTTTCCTAATGCTAGGATACACAGAAGTCTAGACAATAAAGTCCTTTAGATCCACATTACACAGATTATGTTATCTCACAATGTGATGATACTGTAATTTTAAACGAGATAATCGAGTAATACATAAAGGAAAATATTTAAATTTGGACATTGATGCTTTGGTTTGGTAACTCTAACTAATTAGCTAGTATTTGATATAATGATGGAGTTTTATCCGTTCCAAGTTCATTTAAATACCTCTAAGGAAATTGGTTTATAATAAATAAACATGTATTAAATATTAAGTAAAATATCAGAATCACTCATCCTCTAATTAGAGAAAACTATCACTGTTTTTCCTACTACATACAAAATTTGTATAGTCCGTAGTAACACGTTATTTGTTTATGTTGGCCAGCAAAATATAAGCTCAAATTTCAATACGTTGACTAGTTGACGCCAGACATATGAAGCCATTAGCTCTGGCTTCTGTTATTGTCTATTGATTATTGACATCAGGGCGTTACATTTTTTTTTATAACATCTTATCCTGTTTCATATAAGGCTCATCAAGGTATTTCTTTTGCGTGAGTTAAAAATTTTTAATAGGTTGTTGTAAGGTATGTAGTTATTGCAGGTTTTGTAATAGGTTTGTGGTAGGTTGGTAATAAGGTTAGGTTTATTTTTTCTTTTAACAAAATTAGACTGCAACGTTATTTTACTACAATTTGTTCCCTTTGTGTAATATTCCAAATATTATGTTATATGGTATAATATGTTAAATTTATCTATGTTATTGCATTACAGAGACAAAACACAAGTAACTTTACTAGAATTTTCAAATGTTTATAGGAATCGTTACTAAGAGACTCTCTTACATCTCTTCGGGATTACCCCTAACTTGTTTTCTTTCACATTGTACTATACGTGACTTCCTATTCATGATACACCAATGAGAGTCTACATGGCTTAACTTTACGAATATATTATTATCACCGTAACCACGAGTATGCTTATACCGTAGACGTACATTCTTTTCGTGATACCCACGAGAACTTAGAGTGACTAAGGGAAAAATATTGTCACTTTTAGCAATGCTAGCGTCACATCGCAGAATATATAATATATTGAAATATACATTTGACGATAATGTAACCAGAGATATAAACAAAGAAAGGCTTGAATTCATAGGATATAGGTGATTTGCAATGTTGCATGGCAAATCTATGCAATTAAACAATTAAAACGCTCAGACGCGTATGTTTTAAGATAACTATAGGAAAAAAGTTAGCTGTGTGGTAACGGTGTAAGAATAATACTCCCTGCTAATTAATAATAGTCCCGTTCTTCCCGTGGGTGTCGTAAGAGGTGACAAAGGGTAACAGCCTTGGACATCGTTACGGCAACCGATAGATGGCGAGATAACCATCTCTAAAAAATTCTGATCAAAATAATCAGACCGAAGATGGGCAGCAGCGTCTAAGGTGCGAGGTGTCTGATACTGCACTCGCCAATCCGCTTACCAAGCGTGCCGATTATGGCAAATCCTCCCTGGGGGAGAGGCCTATGTATGTAAGGGAAAAAATAAGTAAAATAGGCGTTCATAATGAAAAGGACAGCAAAACATAGCTCCAATTAAAATCTTACATAAAGCTTTCCCTAAATGGTTTATTAATTTGGACTGTTACCTGTTTCTGTTTCTGGAAAACATGTTAACGTTGTTTTATAGGCATCTTGAGGCAGGAAATGTTTTAGCATCCTAAAATCTTTTCTTTTGGATGTGGTAATTTATTATTATAATGGCCATATTCTGTTACCACACTCAAACACGACTAAATGGATTTCAATGAAACTTGGCACACATTACTGGAAAGCCAGAATGAAATCGCGGACTGAAGCGAGCATTATTACATTTTTTAATATCTCCCAAATCCCCAATATATTATTATTACAGTTTAATAATGTAAATAATTAGTCATATTACTAACTAGTAAAAGGGCTAACATGAAAAAGATCCGATCACCCAAGCACTCTGCTATCGTCACTCTATAAAGGGGGAGAAATTATATTAAGGAGCTTAAAGTGACTTCAGAATGTTTGACTGTTTAACCAATTTTTACACCAAATAACCTTTTTAATAGATAATTTCAATTACGCAGTTTTATTGATTTTTAAAGCACATTTATGCTGAATTTTATGTGACAAAAAAGTGTTTTAAATTTCAACTAATGGATGTAAGACACGGTGGCTCGGAGGTAATAGCGTTGCCACAGATCAGCATAGCTCGCCGGTTCGAATCCCGCCCGTGTCAGTTGAAATCTTAAAAAAAAAAAAATTCTCTTTTATTTAATTAGATAATTTAAAATTTTTATTTACTCTATAATTATTTTGAGATCAGTGTAAGTTTGGACGCTTGACTTTTTTTTAAATAGACTGGTAATTAAGGGAGCGCTTTTCCTGGTCACAACATAATTGAGCTCTGAAAAATTTCTCAGCTTATTGGTGAAGAGAATGGGGGCATATGTGATACGACTTAGGGACCTTCAAGAAAAGAGTCACGATCCTTACATGCCTCTTTTAAAGAATGGACTTAATTGTCTAGACTAGACCTCAGTCTACCCCTGTATTGGGAATTGCGTGAAGATATTTTTTTAACAACTTTAATCTAACCGATAAAATAAATAAATATCTTCACGCAATTCCCAATACAGGGGTAGACAGAGGTCAAGTCTAGACAATTAAGTCCCTTTGACCCACCTTCCACAGAAGATATTTTCGGGACAACGTGACAGGTGGTGAGCCCGTCGCTGCCTTTATGTCCAAGCCAACGATGAAATTCGTACATAAGTTTTTGAAAAACTCATTGGCCACCTGGGGATCGAACTCGGGTCTTTCGACTCGAAATTCCGACCACCCAACAACTCGGCTATCGTAATCTAACCGATACCTTTTATTTTAAAAGGGTTTTGATAGTTTGCCGACAATATCAAGAGATTTGATAGAATCGATAAAATAAAAGTAAAATATTACTCGCAAATATATTTTTTTCATCTTACTACTCGGAGATGACGCACTTGTGGCACTGTACATACTATTAGCTCGTTTTCACCCTCCTGCATTAAAAGATAACTATTGAGTTGAACTGAGTTAAACTATTCGTTGAGTAACCGGATTTCGATAGGACTTAATTTTGTAGACCTCTGTCTACCCCTGTATGAAATATATGTAATGGAGTGAAGACTTTTTTTTATCCATTCCATCTATGAGCTACGGTCTGGCACCGGTATGTTGATCTGGTAAATGCCGAGATTGTTATATCGCCATGTATCGGCAACCAATAATATTCTGAAAGCTTTACCAGTAGTCGCATCTTTAGCCCACAAAAAGAAATGAAAAATTGTTGGGCCGATACGTTGACACGGAGAATTTGTTACAGTTGTTCAGAATTCTCTTTTTAGATTTATTTAATTTGCTAATAAAATTTTTAATGGACGGAAGATTGACACAAAATAATTGTTTTTTTTATTGATACCTGTCAATTTATAAACCTTTCAAATTATTAGAAAGAAACTTGAGTACAATCACTTTTCCAGAGTAATAAATCTCAAACAAAATAATATCGCCTAAAGAAAAGAAGTTTTTGTCAAATTTACAACAACAATTTTTTTGACGTTTTATTAGTGCTCATTATTTTTTCCATTTCAGGTGTTTTATTCATGGTCGGGTTCCGTTCAATACTCATTAACAAAGATTTATATCAAAACAAGGTAAAGTTAATTTTCTCCGTTTCTATTTCTAATAACGACTTAAAATTTCTTATATTTGTCACTTACTTATTTTTGGAAAGTTTCTGATATATACTTTGAGTAATACTAAAAAAGTAGACACGAAGCTACAAAGACATTTCAAAATTAAAACGCGAACGTTGCGAATTATTAACATGCGAACGTTGTTTTACAGTATATATAAAAATACAGTATAGTATTAAAATTATACAGTAAAGTATTAAAATTCAAGAAAATCATAGTGTTGTACAAAAATGTCATGTTTCCTCTTTTGTTTTAATTCTTTATGTAATTATTAAGGAATAAACTGTAGTGTAACTTATAAATTTTATTACTCTACTTTAAGGGTATTATGCTGTCTATAAAAACCGTTATTTTATTAAGCTAGCGTTCTTAGTTTTTAAGATTTATAGGTT